>JANRGW010030518.1:0-28519 GCA_024733675.1 Psilopsiagon aymara | reverse complement strand
GCCGCCACTCACCGCCAGGCCGTGCGCTCCCGCTCCTGCTGCCGCGGTTGCCCCCTCCTCTGCCTGCCCGCCGCGGAGGCTCGTAGAGAGGCCGGCTCGGGCGTCGGTAGGCGGCTCCGGAGGCCGGCACGGCCTCAGGCGCTACGGGCGGGGAAAGGGGCCTCGCCGCTGGAGGACCCACCTTGTGTCGGCAGCATGGCAGCGTCCAGCCGAGACCAGGTGCTGCGATTGTACCGGGCCCTGCTGCGGGAGAGCCAGCGCTTCAGCAGCTACAATTACAGGTGCGCTCGCGGCCCGGGCGGCGACGGCTCCGCTTCTCCCCGCGGAGGCGTGGGGGTGACTGGGGCGGGGAATGCCGGCATCGCTTGGGGATGGGCATGAAGGGCTCGATTTTGGCGGGCGCACGGAAGTCGTGACCTCCCCGTACAGCTGTGCTCTGGGGGCAGGAGCGAGAGCGGGCCCGGCCGCGGCGGCATGCCGGGGCCCTGCTCGGGGAGCGGTTAGACCCTGGTCCCTGTCCCGGTCCCCGGGCTGCCCCAGTAACACCATGTTATAGACTGTCCCTGTTGTACGAGGAAGCGACAAGACCGGGATTTTCCCAGACTAAAAATGTTCGTGCCTGGTCTGGATGCTGCCCTTCTGTCAGGGGAGAGACGGAGCCAGGTTGCAGCCCTGTTTGTGCTGGAGGAGGCTGGGTTCCCGGCCAAACCGCCGCACCATGTGCTGTGTGCGATGAGGTTGCAGAGTTCACTTGTCCCGCCGCACACGGTGCCATACTGTGGCTGCCTGCCTTCATCGCTGTTAGTGAAAGACACTTTTTTTGGCAAAGGGTATGTCTGCCTGCGTGTTACAGCCGTAGGCCCGGTCTCCGTTATGTATCTACTGCATTCACTAGCAAAATTGCATTACCCACTGGTAGTTTACTTGCTTGATTGCTCAGTTAGACCAGAGGCAGAGACATGTGAGCTACCTTTGCTGTGATTCATCTCCAGCCTGGCAAGAATTGGATACAAAAGCCTTTGAACTTGCATAACCATGGTGAGCTATGCACTCTTCAAGGCATAAGTATTCCTCAGACCTTGTGTGAGGTGATGCCATGAGAAGAAAGGCTGTGGGGCTGAAACTTACCTGGAGCTAATGAACCTTCCTTGCTAACTCCATGCAGCAGTACATGGGTACATCATGTTGCCATATTGCCAAGGCATCCCCCTGATCTTTGCTGTTATTCTGGCTAACAAACAGAGGATTGTATGTAATGAGGATGGCTCGATGCCTGAAATGTGCAGTTGGTGGACAGCTGAAGGTAGCTCCTGTCTGGGCCGCAGCAATGAGTTTGTGGTGGGGTGTGATCAGAAAGGAAGCTGAGTCCACAGCAGTTGAAGGAAGCAAGCCAGTACTACCTCAGAGTGGTGGCACCAGCCTCACAGACCATATGTAGACCCCCCCACTTTGTCCAGCCCCTAGACCATACCCAGAGCCCAATCCACCTCCCGGCTCCTCCCAGAATAAAGTATATACCTTGGGGTCCTTGGCTGTATAGAAATTTTGGCATGCAGCTCAAAGGCAAAGCTATTACACAGTAGGAGGTGCATCAATGAGTTTTCTGCTTAACACAATGTAAAAATTTTTGTTCTGTCTCTTGTAGCGTTTTTATTGAAGCAAATTTAAAACGGTAGAAATAATAAGTTAGGTGTTTACCTTGGATATCTGGTTTTTGACACTGTATCATAGTGCAAGTTTTTCATTTCCTCAATGGAGATATCTCAGTTTTTGAGCCTGTCCTTAACTACTGTAAAATCAGCAACTGTATTAAGTCTTGCCATGTATACACATTACATATTTGCGTCAACTAAATAGCAGTTTTTAGCAAGAAATGATCAGCAGCTATTATATGTAGAGATCTGCTGGGACCACAGCAGCAGTTCTGCCTTAGTGTTTATGCCACACCCATGGCTAAAATTGACAGTTCGCTGACTGCTTTTGTGCCAAGATAAGCATGTCCTCAGGGCTGCTCTAATATGATATGGTAATACCCTGGAGTAGGCCTAATGCTTTTGTAAAGAGCCAATTTGTATTAAAGTAGAAGATTTTGAAGATTCATCTTACTGATTCATTATTTCAGTTAAAGAATTTCAGGATGCTTCATTATTGCAAGCAGTACAGATTGTAAGTGTGCATCTGGAGTATGATCAGATGGTTGCTGTACCCTTATTTGCTTGCTGTACATTTTCTCTTAAATGTGTGCATATAGATTGTGATGGAAAAATCAATATTTTTGTTTTGTGACTTTCCTAGTAGATACAATGTATATATTATCTGGTAGTATCTAGTATTTATTTTTACTATCCAAAAGAACTTCTAATGCTGTAACTATGAAGAATAAAGTTAATTTCTTAAAGTAACTGAGGTTACCACTTACAGCCTTCAGAATAACAGCGCACAGGAACATCTCCAAAGCCCTGCAGTAAACATTATGGAGTGTTTGGAGGCCCAAATGTGTGGACCAGGTTTTAACAGCAGGGAGAGAGAATTTAGTAGACTGTAAGTAATTTCATGTCTGCCCTTCTGCCCTATTACCCATGCAGACTGTCTGAGGAAGGAAGGGTGATTTGTACTGGAGGAAATGCAATAAGCAAAGAAGGAAGATGTTAAATTTTGAGTCCAAAGGTGGTTTTTAGAGTGTACTATTTTCTTCTGCTTGGCTGACAAAAAGTAGATCCTCTGATGTTGTACGTGTTGGATTGCAGTCTAACCTAAATTGATTTAAGGGGTAGTTTCTAAATAGAATAAAATTTGTTATTTAAATAATGGCTTTATGTTGTGTGGGGTTTTTTTGATACAGAAAACCAAAAAATTTATGAACTTGTGAAAGCTGTTAAAACATCTGGTTGCAAATTAAGGTAATCTGAATTTACAAGTTTCTTGTTTGCATAACAAGACTGAAGCTCAGTGGTCACAACATGGGAATGTAGTCAAAGAGGGTGTTTTCTAGTAGAGTAGCACAGGACTGGAGCAGGTCACATAGAGAGATTTTTGAAATCTCCATTTTTGATGGTTTTGTGACAGGTTTAACTAAACGGCACTATGGCTGACCTATGGGTAGGCCTACTTCAAGTGGGAGATTGATAAGATCCAGAGATTCTAGCTAAATAACATTACTATGATTGTCAGGTCCCCAGCCTGCCTTGGCCTATAAAGAAACTGACACTGACTAGGAAGGTCTGGGAAACATGCTTCTGGCTGATCTTCTCTCCAGCTCTTTGATTTCCTATAGTTATGAGCAATGTCAGATGTGGTAAATCTCTCTGGATTTTTTTCTGAAAATAATTTCTGTGGTTTTAAAAGGTATTTCTTGATTTATTTTATATTTATTCCAGTTATCCATTATGTACTTTATTAATGGGTGAGTGTTGTGGGTTTTATTTATAGAACTATATATATATATAAATCAACTATATAGGGGTTGGAATTAGATGATCCTAAAGTCCTTTCCAGCCCTAACCATTCTAAAATTCTGTATGTCTTGTCTGTGCAAATTGCACTTTAATGGATTTTTATTTTTCAATTAGAATGTGCAATATTTGATTAATAAAGCTACCTAGAATATAGAAGAATCAGGGAAGGAAAACTGTCAAAACAGGTTTTGCATTGGAAACAAGTTAATTGAATGCATGCAGTTTTGTCTGAGACACGTCCTTCAAGATTTTAAAACTAGTAGATCTGATTTTTGCAAGTCTCTAACCTAAGAACAAACCTGGGCAAAGTAAATAATTGTTTTATTTCAGTGCCAGTTGCTTTTCCTGCTTTGAATAATACAGTTGTTATGATTTTAAGGAGTCATAGAACATAGAGCTGTAGAACAACCCAGATTGGAAGGGACCTCCAAAGATCATCTTGTCCAGCCTTTTGTGGTAAGAGGATGGTTGAGATTATCTAGGACCCTGTCATCACCTCCAGTGATCAGGATTCTGCCATGTTCTCTATGTCCCTGAGGAGGTTGTGCCAGTGATTGATTGTCCTCACTGAAAAAGATTTTTTTCTTATGCCCAGATGAAACCTCTCCTTGTACAACTTGTACTTGTTACCCTTTGTCTTATCCTTGTGATTCCTTGTGAAGAGAGAGCCTCTGTACTCTTTGTGGCTGCCTTTTAATTACTGGGAAGCCATGATGAGATCCCGCCCCACCTCCTGCCCCAAGCCTTCTCCAGTTAGAAAAGACTGAACTCGTGTGGCCCTCCTTTGGACCTCCAATCTGTCCGCACCTTTCTTGAATTGTGTGGACCAACACTCAGCAATCCAGGTGCAGCCTGGAAAGTGCTGAGCGCAATGATCACATCTCTGCTAGTAATGGCCCTGCCGATGCAGATCAGGATCTGATTTGCCTTCATTGATGCAGTGGCACGCTGCTGACTCATTTTCAGCCTCTTGTCCATCACGCCCCCCAAGTCTCTTTTGGCAAGGCAGCTCCCCAGCTGCACAGATTCTAGCCTGTGCTAGGCTCCTTGTTTATGTCCTCCGTGGTGCAGGATCTTGTCTTTGTTGAACTTCATAAGGATTTTGATTTAGTCTTTGAAAGATTTTATGTGTAGAAAATCTTCATTTTAAAAATCTCAAGGTGCTCGTGATAAATGTTGCTTTTGCATTCTGAATGAAAGTTTGGGAAGTTAAAATTCAGGGATTCTCTATACAGGGCAGGGCATGGTCTTAAGGTGGGTTCAGTCTTTTAGCAGGTTTCAGTCTTCCCAGGGAGGGGAAGGTTTGTTTTGGCATTAAGCTTAATATCTGAATTTAATGTAAAAGTTTGGTGAGACAAAGTTTTAACAGAACTTGCATTTTTATAATTTGAAGTCTTCTGCTTGCATGAAATGAGTAAAAAACAATGCTAATAACTAAAATGCACAAGTTTTTTTTTTTTTTTCCTTGTGGCAATCAGTTGTTATTCCCATAAGCCTGAAAAAAGTTTTTTTTTCCATGGTCAGTGTCATTAAATTTAGCATGGATTCCCTGTGTGTAGATGTGATAACTCTTACTGATATACATACATAAGCTGATCTGTGTTAAAGAAAATGTTTCCACTGGTTATGGCTGTGCAAGATTTAGTCTGCTTTTTGGAAACAGGCAAATGTAAAAAGGAACTATGTTAGATGCCAGCTGCTGTTACGCAAAGACAGATAGTTACTCCTGATTAAACACAAAAGTAAACAACTAGTTTGGACAAGGCATCTGGTTTAGCAATGTACTATTTGTCATTGTTTCTGTTGCTGTTCCACTACTGTCAGTGTTTTCCATTTCGAGATTTCTTGCTAACTGCTACCCAAATTTAAGTCTTGATCAAATAGTAAGTGTGCTCATCAACTTCTTAGGCTAAGGTGAGGAGCTGGGACCGAGCAGTATATTGGTATATGCCACATTATTCACACCAAGTAACTAAGTAAAATTTAGGGGGAAAAAAAGCCCAACAGCTTTTCAAATCTGGGTTTTTGTCTCTTCTTCTCAACATACCTTATTTAACCGCTTTAATACGTTGCATATCACTTAGGTGATTTAACAACCATGTTACAATTTTACATGTGATAGTTTTCCAAGCTGAATAAGCATTTTTCTTACTGGCTCGCCTAATGAAGCTTATGATTGACAAGGTCTGCTAGCATAGTCAGGTTTTGGTATGTTTCTGTGTGTTAGGAAGAAAAAGTGAGACTAAATGGTGATTAAAAAAAAAAAAAATCCGAAACCTTGGGGAATCAAAGGCATGCCATGTTAAAAGTACTGTGCTCTGTCTGAAGTAGTAATTTGTAGCTGAGATAAAAAACGCAGGGAAAAAAGAAATTGTCAGTTCTGGCCAGCACAGCTCTCTGACTTACTTGTAGGAGTTAGGTGACTGAATTGCAGCTTTACGAAACCCATTTTTATCCTTTGCTGTGCAAGGAAAGCAGGTAACTTATTTTTCCTTCCCTCTATGAAATTGCTGGCTGTGTTCTGAGTGATAATAAACTTCAGGAGGTTTTGAGTAATTTTCCTCATGAGTAAATGTCTGTCTCTGTCATCTACTTGAAAAGTATAAAAAATGTCAGAGCTGCAAGCAGCTGTGGTGTTCCTGAGCCTGGGGTGCAGGGTGGTTTCCATTCTACACCACTGTAGACACTTGTTTTGGTCTGGCAGCTGCATGATCCCAAAGAATGGGCAAACAGGCACTGCACCTTTGCAGATCAGTTTTGTAAAGCATTCACACAGCTTTGTGGTTGGCCTTATTAATACCTTTTTGTTTGGGGAGATAACTTTTGGCCATTTGAGTGGCCACATACTGTGCAGATATTTTGCTATTACATTATTTTATGGTCTTTTATCCACAGAATTATAGAATGACTTGGGTTGGAAGGGACCTTAAAGATACTTAGTTCCAACTCTCCTTAGGCACGTTCCATTAGACCAAGGTGCTCAAAAGCTCCATCCAGCCTGGCTGTCCAGTGATGGGACAGCCACAACTTCTCTGGGCAGCCTGTGCCAGTGCCTCATCACTCTCACAGTAAAGAACCTCTTATATTGAACCTAAATCTGCCCTTTTTTCAGTTCAAAGCCTTGTCCTATTCATTAAATTTCTCTGTGAAAAGTTCCTCTCCAGCTTTCTTGTGGGCCCCATTTAGGTACTGGAAGGCTGCTGAATGGTCTCCCTGAAGCCTTTGCTTCTCCATGCTGAACCACCCCAAGTCTCTCTCCCTGTCCTCATAGGAGAGGTGTTCCAGCCCTCTCATCATCATTGTGGCACTCCTCTGGACTTCCTCCAGCAGCTCCATGTCCCTCTTGTATTGGGAGCCCCATAGCTGAATGCAGTACTTCAGGTGGATGTCTGATGAGAGCAGAATAGAGGGGGAGAGTCACCTCCCTCAGCCTGCTTGCCATGTTCCTTTTGATGCAGCCCAGCATATGGTTGGCTTTCTGGGCTGCATTACTGCAGGTTATTTTGAGCTTTGAATCAGCCAAGACCCCCATGCCCTTCTCACAAGTGCTCTCAGTCTGTTCTTTGCTCAACATGCAGCTGTACTTGAGATTGCCTCAACCCCAGTGCATGACCTTGCATTTGGCTTTGTTGAACTTCATGAGTTTTGGATGAGCCCACCTCTGCAGCCTGCCAAGGTACCTCTGGATGGCATTCCTTCTCTCCAGCATGTTGACCTCACCACACAGCAAAGTGTTGTTGGCAAGCTTGCTAAAGGTGCACTTGATCCCACCGTCCGTGTCACTGACAAAGATGTTGAACAGCACCAATACGGACCTGAGGGATGCCACTCGTCACTGGTCTCCACTTGAACATCAAGCTGTTTACCACAACTCTTTGAGTGCAACCAGCCAGCCAATTCCTTATCCACTGAGTGTTCCATGTATCAAATCCATGTCTCTCCAGTTTAGAGACAAGGGTATCATGTAGGTCAATGTCAAATGCTTTGCACAAGTCCAGGTAGGTGGCGTCAGTCACTCTTCCATTATCCACCAACACTGTAACCCTGTAATAGAAGGATACCAGATTTGTAAGGCACAATTTGCCCTCAGTGAAGCCATGTTGACTGTCACCAATCACCTATTAACTATTCTATCAGAGTCATTTATGCTTGAATAGGGGTATTGGTGTTAAATATGAACGCACAAGAGCTCTGGATGGTGCTCAATCTGTTGATTAGTATGGGAACTGTGAAAAGCATCAAGATGATTGCACTCTGAATTGTAGTAAAACATGGAAATGCATACACTTTTGGAGAAAATCTAGAGGCATCATAACATGATTTTGGAATGTCAGACTTTGGGAGTGACAGTATTGAAGTAGTTCCATTTGACTTCAGTATTCTATACATAAAATATTTTGGAAAGACCGCTAAAGCATTCTGTTCCAAAAATGTCAAAACATGTCCATTAGATACCGTCTGAAAAGAAATTTTAAAGCAAATGGGAACCATTTTGACAAATGTTTTGATTTTTTGATAGTAACGTTTCCTAACTGAGAATAATTCTATCAGTGTTCTGTTGATCATAAGGAGTTGCTTTCTTGGATTTCGAGGTACAACAGGGATTGTCATTTGCCAAATGTACTCATTTTGCCCTTGTAAAATTTTGCTCTTCCTGAACAATAAAGGGTAACTACACACTGGTTTTGCTGTAATTTTCTTTACTTCCTTTTCTTGGCAGAGGAGAGTTTTGAATAGCAATAACTTGGAGGGAAAGTCTGGAGTCCTACCTGGCATAAGGAGTTCTGAAAAAATTGAAGTTTTATAGTTGGAAGCAAATGAGTGGAGGCTTCCTTAAAAGCCTGACCTATGGACTTTGTTATTTTAGTAAAGGCACCGAAACTGAGTAAATATCATGTGGTTGTTACCCAAGACATTGTTTGTGGTCTTTAGCACAGTAGAGCAGGGACGATTTTTATGTAAGACTTAATTACCAATAAAATTTGTTTATGAAGTAATGAGAGTAATATAAAAAATACTCCCTGTAGCAGTGATTCATTTCAATCAGACATATGCATGTGATTTTAGTAAATGAAAGACACTTTGTGATGTAGTAATTGTTTCCTAGTTCACCTCCTCCTTTCCTTACTCTTGAATGTGGCTTTAGCTAACATAGCCTGATCTAATGGAAGGTGTCCATGCCCATGGCACAAGGTTTGGAACTAAGTGATCTTTAAGGTCCCTTCCAACCCAAACCAGTCTATGATTCTATGATAACATTTTGTTACTCATTGTATTTGTCTGTATGTTGTCCATGATGACAAGATGCTGACCTTGTAACATCAAGACTTATTTAAGGCATAGACACAGCTAGTATTTCAAGTATTCTGAAGACAACTGGATTTAAAAATAAAAAAACAAAGTAATTTTGCAAAAAGAAGAAACTGCAGTCAATCAGGCAATACTGAGAACCACTTCCAGCAGCAATGGATAGCAAAAATGCATTCTGAGCTATCTCTTTGATAAAGCTCTTCCCACAGTTTTTGGGTTTGCTGACAAAGGAAGTACATTGTACTAGATTGTTCATGGTTGTCTGCTTTTCCAAGAAAAATGGGCATGAAAATAAAACTTTCTTGTTTTCTTGCATGGGGAATATTTGGGTCATCTGTTCTGTGACTGTTTCACTCAGAACTCAGTACAGGGGATGTTCTAAGAATCCTCTTGGTGATTCTTACTGATATTATAGTTCTTTCTTAAGAATGAAGATGCCACAATTCATTTGTTCAATATTCTGGTTAGAATAGCACTATTGAAAATGGCCTTTTCCCTCACGTTTTTTGTACTTTTCATTCTGTACTATTCTTCTTCATCGAATCCTCACATAAAATCACAAGGTTTTCTCAGCGCACAATGCACAGCTGAACAATTAATATTGTAGTTCAGGTCTCATTACAGATAAATCTCTGTTGTAATGCAGGGCCTTCCCCCCTCTCCCCCTTCCCCCCCCTTGGATCCAATAGCACTTAGATCCAAAGATGTGTAACTTAAATTTAGGAAATGCTGATTTATAAGTTGATATTATTTACTGCATGTATTTTAATATACTTTGCAAGAAACTAGTATTTAAATAAATACAGCTCCATGAACATTTTGCATCAAATCAACATGCAATTCAAAATGTCTCGTAGGGCAGTCGCATTCTCCACAAACTTTATTGCCAGGTCATGACTGTCCTTCTGACTCTGCTTGTCAAGCATATCGTGGTCTGGAACCAGTAAAGGCCTGCTTGTAAATCATTAGCTTGTATAAAAGTAAGATTGTCTTATTTCAGCTGCCAGAGAAAGTATGTGGGTTTTTTTTAAAAGAAAAAGACATCTTCCCCTGAAACTATAATCAGTTCTGATACACTTGCAATGATTAATCCATCACGGTATTGAAGTTGGTCCTGTGACTTTAAGTGTCTATGAGAATAATTCAGTGTATCCCATAAGGTCAGTCTTTATAGAGTTGTCGCTGTCTTTCTCTTGCACAGCATGTGATTTCTGCTAACTAGCATTTACTTAGAGGATACGTGGTATTTTTGCATGGTAGTCTCTATTTACTTGAATTATTTATTTTTCCAACAAACATACAGGTTGTCACAGTGCTCATTTGCAGTCACAGGCAGATGTAAACATCTGACCATCATTTGCATAAGCAGGAGAAATGTGGATACAGGTTTCTTCAGAGCCTTGGTGTTGGAGAAAGTCAGTTTGTCTTGTGGATAGCCACTGTTGATGGTTACATGTTCAGTGAATGTTAAATAATTTTCTGCACACTATGTTAGCATAGGAAAGAGTTGAATAGACAGGGGAGGGAGGCTCTGATGCTGTTATTTGTTTGCATTGTTAATCACAGTTAAGAGTAGGGGAACTGAGAGTGGAAGGTGATAGGTCGGTACAAGCCATCATACTTCCTGAAGCTTTTGATTTAATCAGTAATGGAATTCTTTGTTAAACAGTTCAACCATTCATCAAAAAGTGCCTCCCCTCTTAGTCAATGTTTTTATTTATTTAAATAACATCAGACTCCTTCCTTCTCAAGAAAATGTTTTAAAGTCAGTATAGCTCAAATGGAGTACTTAAGACGTAATACAAGCTACAGTGTGTCTGAGAGGTTTATAGCTTGAATTATGTTCTGGATGTGAAACAACGCACATAGAGTTGCCTTGAAATTAACTTGCTATGAAGTTCCAGAATACGTTTTTGACTCATCTAAAATATCACAGTGGTATTTTTAATCCAATAGATTAGCAAATAGATTTTCAAATTAATGGTCTTCGCATGTAAATGGGTTTTGAAGAGGAAACATTTATTGATTTGAGTAGTTTTATCACTGTTCAAAGTGAAGTAGATGTCTAGTAATGCATTTTCTGTGATCTCATTTACAAGATGTAAATAAATGTTGAAATGTTTTGTTTACAAAATAATAGGAATAAATATCTTTTGTGTAGATCTTTAAATGGTTTTCCAGGTTTGCAGAGGATGAATACATAGGATGAGTATGATCCTACTAGCTACAGTGATTCAGTGTTGAGCAAATAAATATACAAATATAGTGAAAAGAACTCCTCATTCTGTGAACTACTAGTGGCAGTAGTTACTAAATTAGGCTTTTGAGGCTTGATTGTGGGGTTCTGTTTCTCAGCAATTTGTTGCAGTCCTTGAAGGAGAAATTCCTGATCAGTACGAGTTATTGATAGCATTAGCTAGTGACCTGATGTTTCTTCAACTTCTGTGAGTAATTTTTTCTGAGACTGGAAACCTTTGCCGCTACCCTGGCAAATGAAGGTCATGTTGCATGTCAAGGGGAAGATAATCTGCCCTAGTCATAACATGTTATACTGAAAATACTGCTATCATAAATAGAGCACCCTTCATATCTCTTTTTCTCTCCTAATATCTCATGGGGTAACCTCAGCCAATACTCATCTGAGTTGCCACATGTTGATTTTGCATTTAGAGTACCTGAGATGAACTCCTCACAGCCATGTGCTTATGGGAGGGAAAGGAGTTGGTGTTTGCTGTGTGGGTTTTTTTTCTGACTTTCAGATAAAGGATAAACGTCCTTTTTTTGTCACTTTCTGTCACTTTGTCACTCGTGAGTGAATACATTCTTGGGACTTTTACTTAGCTAGTAAGTACTATCTGGAGGGGTTATAATATTTTCAGCTTGATATATGATACCTTTTGTGATTATATAAACGTCCCAGTCTGAATTTACTCCTGTTCAATAGAATATATATACACATATTTTACAGAAACAGAATGAGGGTATTTTGCTTTTCATGGTATAAGCCTTTAAAAGAAAGTCTTAAGGAGTTGACTGGAAAACTCTAAAAACTACTGATCTTAGCTTTATCTTCACCTTTACATTTTTAACATCTGAATTTAATGTACTTAAGCTTGACTAGATTGAAAGACAATACTTCGTCAGTGTTTCTCTTCTTAGAGAAAGAAAATTGATCTCTCTCTTCCTGAATATTTCTGATCTCCCTTTCTGTTATAGTGGTTAAACTGCTTCAGTGCACACAAGGTCTGTCAGCAGGTTATTTGAATGGCTTCTGTCCAGTGGGCCAGCATAGCTTGAATTTTAAATTTAATCTTATATTTCTGTTGGTATTAAATTATATAGTCTGCTCAGATTAAAGTGAGCATTGTCTGCTGAGATCCACACTTTGGAGAGTAGGGTGTATGCACTACAATTTTAGAGGTGAAGGCCATACATAGCTCGAAAGAAACTGTTGGCTGGTAGGTGCTCTTGGCTTCATAGTTGGCAGAGCAGTCATCCATCCTGCATTGCTTTTTGGAGTAGTGGTAGAAAAATAATAGGAAAATGGGTGTAAGTTTATTTGTTTGGGGGGGTTGGTTTTTTTTTTGCTGTTATGTAAATTAGCTTTCAAGACTGTTGTATTACTTCCCTTAGGATTTAGTATTACTTTGAGTTATATGTTAGTTATGGACTCCAGAAAGATATGTAGGTGTTGTGGTTTAAGCTCAGCCAGCAATCCAGAACCATGCAGCCGCTTGCTCACTCCCCCTCCCCTTCCTCCTCCCGCTCCTGGAGGGATGGGGAGGAGAATCCAAAGAATGTCACTGCCACAGGTTGAGATAAGAACAGCCCAGTAACTAAGGTGTAACATAAACCGCTGCTGCTACTGCCAGTAATAATAATGACAAGGGAATTAACAAGGGAAGAGAATACAACCGCTCACCACCCGCCGACTGATACCCAGCCTGACCAAGCAGTGATATAACCCTTCCAGGTAACTGCCCCCAGTTTATATAGTGGGCATGACGTGCTGTGGTATGGAATACCTCTTTGGTTAGTTTGGATCAGGTGTCCTGTCTCTGCTTCCTTCCAGCTTCCCCTCCTCCCTGGCAGAGCATGAGGCTCAAAAAGTCCTTGGTCAGACCAAACATTACTAAGCAGCAGCTACAAACATCGGTGTTATCAGTGCTGTTCCCAGGCTGAAAGTCAAAACCACAGCACTGTACTAGCTGCTAAGAAGGATCAAAAATGACTGCTACTGCTGAACCCAGGACAATAGGATAATAGGATATACAGGTCCTGAGAAGCTGGATCTCTTTTTACTGGAGCTAGCAGAGATCTCAGGTGTGTCTTAGCTGATTGTTACTGTGCTCCAAAGACTGATAGCTGTGGGCATATAGTTCTGTAACTAGCCTGCACAGGATCTGGCTTTTTTCAATGCTTACTTGTGCTGATAACACCTGGGAGATACAAGGAATGGCGAGTGATACAATTCTGAAAGCCACGGCAGATAGTTCTGGACCATAATGCCTGGTACTTACAGATGCGATGTAATTTACATAGGTGAATTTCAGCTCTGCCAGCCTCAGATCTGTCTCTGATGTGGTCTGTAAATGAACCACTCACTCAGCTTTGCCAAGCAGAATATTCTTTTCCCTTCAAACCTTGCCTCTGTTCACCCATGGTTCCTTCTACTCTTTTATTGTGTAAGGAGACACAGCTGATTTCCTGTGGGGATGAAGTGACACCCAGAGTTTGTACCCATTGCATTCCTGTGTTACTGTTCCATTCTTGAATGAGACTGGAATTTTCAGCCTCCCTTTCTTTTGTGCTACTCTTATCATATGTAAAGGCTGTGATGACTCCCATATCCTGACAGAAATTAAACAGAAAATATACAGAAGGAAAGATCTAGTTCACTTGATTTTCCGTGCCTTAGGTAGTAGTCAGTGTGCAAAACTGCCTGCATTAATTTTTTTTTTCCTGAGCCTCTGATAACATCATCACTGTAGTCTGTATCTAGGCTTCCTGAAATATTTAATCTGTTGTCCAAAGGCACTACATTCACAATCTAAAATGTCTAAAAAGTTTTATTCAGTACTCTGTATGTGCAAAGTGGGACTGTGATTTTGTTGTGCGTTCTAAATTGGTTTTTTTAGGCTCTATATTTGACTAATAAGCTTTGGATATAGTAGAATTTTCTATGCTAAGTATTACATTGTAATTTCAAATATCCATCATTGTTGTCAAAATTGATGTTGCAGATTTGCTAAACTAAACATGCAGTGCTTCGCTGTAAATGAGGGAAGGTCATCGAGCCATATGGTGATGGGAAGTCCAGTGGGGGAGGTTTGTCACTGCTGGCTGAGTTACAAGAAAAAAAGCTTTTTTCGATAAGCTGTAAAGGTGATAGAAACAGATGAGAGAATAAAGATTCAAGAATATCTCCAGTTTTCCAAAATCTGTAACTTCTAATGTGTTGTCTGTAAGCAGGTAGAACATCTGGTCTGTTACTTAATATTGATTGTTTAATAAATTATATTTATGGTTTATTGTTGTCTTTGTCATGAAATTATTGGATTGTAGATAATTTCAGTTTCTTTTACTAGATTCTAGTAATATCTCCTACCTGATTCATTTTAGATCTGTGATGCTTAAATTCTTTCTCAAAAATGCTAGTTTACTTGAACAAAAATTAAGAGGCAGAACTAATCATGTTTATTGCTAGAATCCAACAATCACTTTTGTGATGCAAAACTTTGCTACAAGTCTGTTCTGTAGGCTCAAAATGACCAACAAAGCTTCAACTCAACAACCTTCAGAGAGCTGTTTCTTAAAGTCTTTTGTAAATCAGAGTATTTCAGTTGGCATTTTAGACCAGTGTGCCATCAACATATTTCTGATATTCGACCCCTTTTCTAAGGCATTGGCATTTTTATAATTTCCATATTAAAATAATATGGGTACTGGAACTAGGTAGTTACTAAATTGACATGCCTAGACTCAGAAAAAATGCCCTGCTTCAGAAATTTCGTACCAAAATCTCGTCATCATGCAGACCATCCACACTGCTGTCCAGGATGTTAGAATATCCAAAGGTTAGCCCTCTTCAGGTTATCCAAGTCACGAGCTACTACCTCTCGTCTTAGAATGAAAGCTAGCACCAAGTCATGCTGAAGAGTGGAATGTTGGTTACAGCATTGGACTAAAAATCTAATCTTTCTAGAAAGATAAAATGGGATTTGTAATGGCAATTCACAGCAGGCTAGGCCTTTTTTAAGAACTGTTCAGAAATAGCAGCGCAGCAAATGGAAGGGTATATATCTGCCTCAAAATGAAGAAGAGAAAAAGCAGGATTTGATCTTGTGGTTTCAAGCCATTCCCCCCTGGTAATTGGACTGCTGGGCAACCCAAGCGTCCTGGGGAGCAGTTGGCAGTGAAAGCTTAGCAGGGAGCTACTAGGCATTTCAGGCCATCAGGATGCTTTTCATCTGTGGCAAATTCTGGTTCTGGTTCCTACAACGCATTCTTGCCCAGTGCCTTGTTAACTGAACAATGTGCTCTATTGGGTCCTTCACTGGTAACTCTCTTTCTTAACTTCTGCAATATAACATTGCAGTTGCAACTCCAATTAAGATGAAAGGAATGCTTTCATTTGGGCATCTTTCCTTTTTTCTTTTAACCCTGACCTTCTGTAAAGTACTCCCTTCTGCAGAGAGTCTTTACACTTAGAATTAAGCTAATAACCGTTTTTATTTTTAGACGTACAGCAACAAAAATGTCTGTTTCAAAGAACTGCAAAAATAACTATGAATAGTGCTGACAGTATTCTGGGACCATGAAGAAGGTGGTGTTTGGGAACTAAGGGCAAATCATGCCTGGCTAACATATTTGCTTGGATTTGTGAACAAGGGGAGAGCAATGGATGTTGTTTTACCTCTTCTTTAGAGAGGCTTTCAACACTGACTCCCACAACATTCTTGTATCTAAGCAGGAGTGTTATGATCTGGACAGGCCTTAAAAAACTGTTTGGATGCTGGGGCTCAAAGGGTGGGCGTTAATGAGTCTTCAGGGCTTGATCCTGGCACTCATTCTGTTGCATATCTTTATTAATGACCCAGAGGAAGCAACACTTCTTGCTCAATTAGTTTGCCGGCGTCACCAAACTGAGGACCCAATGTGCTCAAGGGCTCAGAAGTCTGAAGAAAAAGGCCAACAGCAACTATAACTCGTTAAAGTTATGCTTGGGAAGGAGATGCCCCAGCCACAGAACAGGCCGGGGACTGACTGGCTTGGGAGCAGCTCTGCCAAAAAGGGGCTAGGGATCCTAGGAGACACTCAGTTGTGTGCCCTGGCAGCACTGAATGCCAAGACCATCCTGAGATGTATCAATAGTTGCTCAGTCACCAGATTAGGGGAGTGATTATCCCCATCTGCTCCATGCTTTTAAGACCACATCTAGAGTGCTATATCCAGTCTTGCTCCTGACCTATCCCCTGCGCAGGAAAGACCCAGATAACTGGAAGCAAGCTCAGCAGAAATCACCAGGGGGGATGAAGCGCTTTTCCTGTGGGAAAAGGCTGAGGGAGCTGGGCTGGTTCAGCCTGGAGAAGAAACAACATTGAGGGAACCTAATAGCATCCAGTACCTCGAAGTATCCAGAGGTGTGTGGCAGGAGAACAAGAGACAGCAGATGTAAAGTGAAGGTAGACAGGTTTTCAGACTGGCTTTAAGAAGATTTTTGCCGTAAGGACAACCAAGCAATTTAGTATGTTTCCCAGAGAAGTGGTCCAGTCACCAGCCTGGTTTTCAAAACCTTACTGTACAAAACTGTGAGTCTCCTGTTCTGATCCCATCACTCCTTTCAGCAGGAGGTGGAACTAGAGACCTCCAATGCTGCTTTCCAGTGTGACTGTTTCTGACTGGGTGGTCATCAGTGTTTGTCATCAAAGTTTGTACTTCTTTGAAATGCATACAGGCACAAACTGATGAAAGAGAGAAAAAGAGTCCCTGTTTCCTAAAAAGAGCCACAAGTGTCTCTTTTTATAGACACATAAATGTGGGGAGGCATTTTCAGATTTTAGAATGATAAAAGAAAATGAAACTGTTGAAATAGGCATGCATATCACGAGTTTTTTCTCATCTAAGGCATTTTGCACAGAGGAGATGCAAGTTTTTATTAGAAGTTTTTAGATATGTGTCTCAAAGTAGCAAGAATTGCTTTAGAAATAAGTTACAAATCCTTGTATCTGTTCATACAGCATGTATGGTATGCACTGGGTCACAGTCACCAGCTCTCAAGTGCGTTTTCTGATGTTCAATTTTTGTCCTTTCCCTCTGTTCTTTTAGTGTAATCCTCTCATCAAGTATCTCCAGTGCCGTTCTCTTCCAGACGTTCCAGGCAATTCCACTGGAATTCGTATTTTGTATATTAGCAAAGAAACCAAGTAGTGGCGCATAGGTTTCATTCTGTAAGCTTTTTGTAAAGACTGTTCTTTGATTAGAAAATTGAAGAAAATGATACTGTGTTAACCACCTATTTTTTCTGTTTCTTTGCTCTTCTCCGCTTTCAGCTTACACACTCCTCCTTCCCTCTCCCCCCCACCTCAGTTCCAGGAATAAGCTTTGATTTGATTTTAGAAAACAGGCAGGTGTCATCATTGCTGTGCTGTAAGTTGAGGTGGTAGGGCTGAAAAGTGTCTAGTGATGGAGTTTGAGGAACATGTTGCTGATAAAACACTGCATTACCCCCACCTGTTGGTCTTGTGTTTAATTAGACAAGTCACAACTACTTCCCTTATGAAGTACTTACCTCTCAGTATCAAACATGCATCTGTTGTCAAATGTTTCTTTTTTTAGTATTAAATTCTAATTGCATGCATCTTTTTCTTCACCTTTATTGGTGTCTTTTAATGAGACCTTTATAGAGGAAAAAAAGAATGTAAATACATACTTATATATGGAAACAGGTATGTGTGCACATATTCCTTCTAAAGTAATTCTGTACTTGGAGACAACCTCACTAATGCTAATAAAAGTTTAAGCTAAAATGAATTTTCTGCAGATACTTCGTTATCAAAGCTTTCTAATTTTTGATGTTATGTGATTCTGAAAATTCATTTAGTCAAATCTCATCTGGTGCACATTTTGATAGTAATAATGGAAAATTGTGAACATTCATGCTGTTGCTACCTCAAATTAATAGATTTTAATTGGAAGGGAAAAGTGGTAAGAAAATATAATTAGTGAAAGGAAACAATGGTCTTTTATAAATGGATTCCTCACTTCATATGATGTTACTGTATTGTAAATCAGTATCTCACTTCTGCACATTGTGTCCCTAAATAAACGCCTCAAATACTTCATTTCGGAGTTATTAACCACAGTGGGCTTCCTAGAGGTTGGCTACTGATCACTTACCTAAATTTATTAAATATATGTCAAGCTTATAAGGAAAGATGCATTTTACTTTAGACTTTTTTTTAAGATCTTGAGTATTCTAACTTGCTGGCCTCCTCCCTTGTAATCTGTTTTGCTTGCACAGGCTGTATCACTTTCTTCCTCTTCTATCTTCATGTATGTTCTCAATGACTTGCAATTTATAACAGCCATTATGTTTTGCAGTATGTTGCCTATAAGTGTGATGCGATCTATTAATAAATTCTATTTGTTCACAGCCACAAAGACAAGATGTCAACATGTCTGTAAAGTTGTCTTGGGAAGATTACTTAAATATTTAGCGTGTGGTGATATTGGTAAATGCAAAGTGGTGCTGAGAAAAACATTGCTTGGCTGGGTTTATTGGGAAGGCATAGTACTGTGTACTTTGAAGCAAGTATGTCTGCATGATGTTTCAGCTTTTCTTATACTCTAGTGCAGCAGTGCACAAAATACAAGAGTGAAGACTTGAAACAGATTTTCTTATTTTTATTTTCTGGTCAGGCATGACATAAGTAAACATTTTGAAATAAAAAATTTTAAATCCCCAAGCAGCTATTATTTTCTGAAGTACCTCTTGTGGTTTCACTTTTCCTTAGCAGCTATGTTTTCAGACTTCCCTTCTTGTAGGCTTCATTCTAGGAGTACACTTTAGGTTTTTTGATTGTACTTCAGGGAAGGAAAAAGATGAACTCTTTGAAGGTAGAGGTGGGTATTAGAAAAAAGACTGTTTCCAACTGTAATTCTGTGTGTGTTACTATTATTGGGGCATTGTTGTCTCTTAACACTAGTGAGGTAGTGCCCGTTCCCTTTGAGTCTGTGGTTATCTTATGGCCCTGGCCATAATGTTCTCACATTAACCCCCAACCATTCTGTCTTTTTTCTGCTGATGTGCATCTGTTACCTTGCATGCTTGTGGTGGCTTTAGTCATCACACTGAGACTAATACCCACTGAGTGCATTCTTTTGGTTTAATTCAGAGCTAATTGTGTGACAGATGCACAGGTGGTTTGAGTGTGTATACGTAAGGGAGCTCTGAATGAATATATTCAACCATACACTCTTGCTTGGATCCTGTTGTCACTAGCTCACTAAAAGTTCTTTGCAGAAGATAAAATAAAATTAAAGGTATTCACTACCAGAATTTCGGTGCATTTGGATGACAAAAAGTAAAGAAAATGCCTCGTTGCATCTTTCACCCGTTTTTCAATATCTGTTTCCAAACAATGGTGGGAAAAATAGTAGAATGTAAAATGCACTGAGTTTTCATTTGCAGTGATGTTTCTTAATGAATACTGTTGCATTCCTAGGAAATTTCCTAAAGGTCTGTAAGAGCTGTTTGAGTGTACTGTATACAGATTTGCTTTCCCATTCTGTTTCTCTGGAGAGCTTGCTTAGTACTTTCTCTCTGAAGAGGCCCTTTTGTTTATGGACTTGCTCAGTGGGATCTGTTGCAGACTGTATCCATCTAAATCAGTACTGCAGTATTCCCTCTTCCTCATTGCTAATGCTCATCTGGTCCCATGTGGACCTGGTGAGGCTTGCTAATCCAGAGGAAAAAAATAAACACCAAACTCAACAAAAAAAAAGAAGTTAACTCTTTTAATTTAATAGGTTGGCTTTCTGTCAGGTTTCCAAGTTGGGCTGGCTCACCTCTGCCATGTTTCAGACTGACTGCTGGTCTGAAGGAGGCAGTGAAGGTTTGTGCCCACCAGAGAGGGTGGCAAAGTAGCAGCAGCTCCCCTTCACCCAAACTGCCTTAAACTAGTTGCAGTGCTGAATGCTCTCAGTTCGTTTGTGCCAGCATGGGTTAATAATCTTATGATCTTGGATAAATCCATAAGGTACAGCAACCATTTCACTTGCCAGTATGTCATCTGTCATTTGTCTTCAGATAGTACTTCTCTTACATTAATATGGTTAAGTTCTGTGAAGATAGTCATATATTCTCTGCCAATGGCATTCAGAGCTGTGCCTTCAAATGGTACATGATTGGTTTTGGCGTTTCTGCTTCTTGAATGGAAAATACACACCATTAAGAGTATTCATCAACCAGAAGATCTTTGGAGTAGTGCTTTCAAGACAACGACCGATATACCTCTGAGAGAACAAGTTCTTTTCGTTGCATGTGTATCTGTACTGCATGTTGCTACACATGTTACTGTACTTACAGAAGAGCTCAGTTGTTCATGCCCTCATGTTAGTACTACCTTTTAGTACGTAAGTAGTTCAAAACTCTTGAAGTGTAGAGAGTATTGAGATTTTGAATTGACACTACTCACAACTGTTGCATTTAAAAAGCTGGTGTTTAAGCAAAAACAATCCCCCAAAACTGCCAGGTTGTTTATATCTTGACTTAACACTTCTCATGTAGTTTTGAAAGGATTTTAAGTGTTGGTGAAATGTTCCCCTGGCACCTCTCAATATGGGAAAGAAGGATGTTTTTCAAAGGGTTTCGGCTTTGAGTTCAGTTTATCCTTATTTTAAGTGATGTATTTAATCTCAATTTAACTAGAGCTAGTCTTTGAAGTGTGGAGATGTATTGATTTAACTGTAGAATTAAAATTGTGTTAAAGCCTTTGTAAAATAACTTCATTTGTATATCAGTGTTCATAAAGTTTTAAAGAAATTGTAAAAGGAAAAAACCTACAACTTTCTGACGACAAATAAAAAATTATCTGATGATATTTTTTAAGTACATACCTTTTCTTACTCAACAACTGTTGGGTATAATGAGAGGAAGGGAGAAAAAATAGAATAATTAGTGCACCATATGTACAAAACAAAAAACAGTCTGTAGGTGTTATATTGAACAAGAATTTGTTTTAGTCCTATCTTTTTTACGTAGTTAGCATTTACTCATTTGGTTTGCATTTTGAATTACTTGTATGCTGCAATGATACTTGCTACTTGGTTTTAATTTTGAGCTAAAGTATATATATATATGTGTAATGTCTTTGTATCATTTGCAAACCCTTTTTTGCAGAAAACACTGTATGCTTCTGCTCAGTTTAACCCTATATATATATATATAGGTGATTTGAAATCCATCCATTATCAAGCAACAAAATTACACTACATCTTAATGATTTGGGGTTGTTTCTTTTGTAGAAGAAATAAGCAGCTTCCCGTTCAAATCTGACTAGGACAGCAGCTGCAGATGAGAATGAGCTTCCATATTTAATACATTCTATTAACTTCACACATACAAACACACACTCACTCACAGACCCCAGTGTCACATTATAGGTGAACAGGCCCTAATTAAAAGCACGCACCATCTGCCAGTGTGTGGCAGCAGGGTGGCACTCCATATCCATCCTGGTTCCTGTGATTGAAATGTATTATTTATGAACTACAAGAGAAAATATGCTGCTTGGCTGGTGTAGGGTGCATTAGGAGCTGGATAGCACCATCTAATGGCATGGAGCTCTACTGACTATTCATCTTTCATATACTTCCTCTCCCTTTCTGAGACTCCTCCCCCAATTTTTTTATTTTTCAACATCATCTTTGGAGTATTTTATGATCATGTTTCATCCAATTTTGTATCTCGTGTTTCACTTTTATGCAGGATTGAAAATGGCTGTTGAAATATTGCACTACTTGTGGTATTCGCAGCAGCATTTTTTTTCCTTCCAGCACTGCACATCAGGTTTTTCTTTCTGTAGTAAAAATGATACTGCTCTGATGTGGTAGAAAAGTGGGACATTATCGAGGTAGCTGAGCAGGATCAGGTTCCTGTTGTTTTTTCTACTCCTCCCATGCCTGCGTGTAATGAAAAAGTCTACTATTAAGTCTGATAATTTTATTCTAATATTGAAATTGGCCCTATTTTTTATTGAGCAGTACACTACAGACTACATAAAGGTTCTTTGCTGGGTTGAAAAGAACAAGAACAAGGAGAGATTCAGAGATAGCTACAGCTTTGGACCTTCCTTTCTGAAGGGATCATAACATCTTCCTTCTTGAAGAGGTTGTGTCCTATTACTGTTTCTTAATGGGGAAATGGACAAGGGGGTGTTTGACTGAGGGTTGAAATATGCTTTATGAGAGGAAAGAGTTGAGACAGGAAAGGAGCCTTTTTTGTTATGGTTAGTCCATTAGACTACCTTTGTTGTAGTCAGAGCTAGTAATGATATATAATGCATTTAGTACTTAGCTCAGTGACCTTTCAAGTATGCAGAATGAGAATAGTTGCAGTGATTCAAAATAATTTAGGGGATGATTTTTGGTTCTTAGGCTTTTTGTTATGTTCTTGAGCTTTGCAGTATCCATGCTGAACATCCAACAGTGTGTTTATAGCTATAACAAGCAGTTAGGACTCGACTGACATGTGAAACACGAATTTTTTTTCTGCAATAACTTCCAGTAAAACCACTTTTTCTTTCTAATTAAAGAATCTGGACACTGCTTCAACTCAGGCAATACAAGACCCTGAATAAAAAGAATTACATATAAAACTGGGAAAAAATTATGAATGTGTGTATGTATATTGTTTTTAAAAATCAGCATGTCTTAAAGAATGTTGAAACATCATGAACTGTGGCACATCTATGAATACATGTCATCTTATTGTTTGTGTTTAGAACATATGCCATCAGAAGGATAAGAGATGCCTTCAGAGAAAACAAGAATATAAAGGATTCTGAGAAAATAGAAGAACTAGTGAATAAAGCCAAAGCAAACCTAGAGGTTATTCATCGGCAGGTATGCTTTGTTTATTTCATTTGATTTAAAACTCGTACACTTAGTTAACTGTCTTACAGATGGAAAAAAAATAGATCTTTGCTCTAAACATCTTTAAATGAACAGTAGTTTTTGTATGTCTGAGCTTGAGAAGGTGGGAATCATCTCTTTGTCTATGATGGTTGCAATAACAGATTTAGGGATGTTTGTTGCATTAACAGGAACAGGCCTTGCTGTCAAAAGTTTACATACTTTTCTGTTACATTTTCTGCTATTTGTTTTACTGTCTCTTCACTCTGCTTCTCTTCCTTTGAATCTTTTTTCTCTAGCTTATGTGTGTTACATTCTTTTCCTCACACTTCCTTCTTCCATCACAGGTTTAGAAGAGTCACTGTGACACTCACTCTGAATAGTCTTGCCTTCTGTATTTGTTTTTCCCCACCTCCAGATACAGTGCTAGAGCAGTAGCAGAACAAGAAAATCCTAAAGTGAATTAAGTAAATGTGTCCAAGCAATGGGATAGATTTTTCTTTGGAAAAAATTAAGTCACTGGCAATATTTTTCATTTGACCTTGTCTGAGTAGCATTTATAGTATCTCATATTCTTTAGACATGAATTATACTTCATTGAACTTTAGATACTTTATTACTTCTTATACATACCCACTGTCTATCTACAGTGTCCACTGGAAATTTGAAGAAAGCAAGTTTCTATGCCTGAACTCACTATTGGCACTTGCAATGCTTACGCTGTCCTTCCTTGCAAAATCCGTGCTTATTGACACCGATAGTATCACATTGAGCTCAGTAGTATTTTTATTAAATATGGAATTAATATGTGCACCTAATCCTCCATGGTCTGTTTTAACATTAATCTTTTAACAACCAGTAGGTCAGTTAGCTGGATTCTTATTTCAGGAGGAAGCAGGGCCCTTTAATTTGGCAATTAAATGTGAATATTTTGGTGTGATTTAAATTATTTCTTTTAAATTTCTTCTCCCAGAAGCAGGTGTTGTTTTGTGCTACCGTAGCTTTGCTGTCTTTTTTTAACCCAAACACTGCTATTTTTGTATTTTAAAGTGTTTCTCAAAGGAGCAGCTCAGATTGGATTGACTCCATGCAACTGTATTTCAGTTTTCGGGTGCTTTTCTCATATCTGTTGGTGATGAATAGCATTTTCTGCTCCTTTTGAAGTTTTTCTCTTGGAGAGCCTTGATATCCAGTATTCTCCAGAGAAATATCAGAGGCAGAGGCTGGAGAAGACAATGAAGCAGGGAGTGTCACAGGATTAGGGTTAGGGTTAAGGTTAGGGTTAGGGTTAGGAGGGGTCACTCAGACAGATCTGAGCTAGTACTTAGTTAATTGAGTTCTAATCAGTAAATTTAGGTATGTAAAATATTTAATCAGTACAGACGGATTGGGGGTCAGTATTGTTACTGTACTTAATGTTAGTATAGGATACAAAGATTATCATTTAAGCTTACTATACATAATGTTTCATGTATGCAAAAAAATGCAACCAGTTGATGTTTGGTGACGGGTAAGGGATCTCTCAGCCTCAAGGGGTAACCTTGAGAGATGACTTTTCTCAAGGGGAGATCACTGCTGCACAGCCAACTGCTCCAACTGAGGGAGAGCTCAACAGACCCTGGAGATATTTACAGCATAAAGTGGTAGATTTGTGCTCAGATCTGCTGTGTTAATGCAATTTTGGCTGCTGATTAGCCTAGTTTCCAGACAAATTGGGGTTTTGGGGTTTTGGTGATGAGCTCTCACGTAAAACCTCACCAAATAGGATTGACTTAGGTCAGGTGTACCGAGTACCTGCCTGGACCAAAGTCAGTTACTTCCAACAGGATGAGTGTGTCCATCACAGCAGTGGCAAAAGATAGGAATGCACAGGGTCAAATTTTGCCACTTAAAGAAAGCTGCATTAAAGAAGAAACAATTTATGGATATGGGATGTCCCATAGTAAAATGGCACAGAAAATCTCTTGTCGATTGTGGCTTAAGATAAGTCCTGTCAGCATGTCAGAAAATGTTCCGTGATGATTGTAAGTGATAATATAAACACTATGTTTGATAAATGAGGAAAACATTAGTGAAGTTTGCGACCAGTGACCAATTTGGTATGAAATTAAATGGATGACTGAGGTGTTTTAAAATATCGTTAACTATGTGGGTACCTGGTACAACCCTTTCATAATAGCAAGTACTTCCTTTTTCTGAGAAGAGTTCGATTTCAAGGTGTCAAAGCACTTGAAACAGGTGGGAAACACTGCTCTGCTTTATAGATAATGTATCTGGGACGCTGAAATGAGGATGCTGATTTGTAGAACCTTAATGTTAGGGGTACCCTGACTTGAATGATGGTTCTTGCTGGTTCTATAAGCTTAAATAATAAAAGGCAGTTCTAAGTCAGATGATGGGTACATCTTGCTAAAATAAAGCTTTTCAACTTTTCTTTTGACAAAACATAGTTCTTCTGATTCATCTGAGCCAAAACAAAACTCTTCTCTCCTGTCCGAGTCATGTGAGCACCCAGATGACTCTGTTACTTTAAACCCTGAAAAAATACACCGTTTCTCAAAAAGTGATGTGGCTCTTGGCTCAGGTTGGACTCTTTTCCTTCTAAGTTGTGGGTCTGGTCTTGCACCTTTTATGATGCTGGGTTTTTTTAGCTTAAAGATTATCCCTCAGCATCAGATAGGTCTTTCAGATGCCTTTGAAAGTGTAGGAAGAGCAGACAGGCTTCACTAGTCTCTGTCTGGTGTATCCACTCACTGTCCTATGTAAAGGAGTAGTTGGTCTTAAGGACTTTTTGTATTCATTGGTTGCTAGTGAACATTTTGATGATTCATAAACGTATACATGTGCTTACATGAAAATCTCAACACGTTTTAGTTTTGCAAACATAGAAAACTAGTGTTTAATACAAATATCCTAAATATATTATAATCAAAATGTTGTCAAGCAAGTGACATTAAGTACCTGTCTTTCTGTTAGGCATTTGTTACTTGGGAGGGTTATCTTCGCCACTGGGACATACCAGAATAATGCAGAATGGCCTCAGTTACTGCGAAACTGCAGGGCTTTCCTCGTTTGTTTCAAATCTCAGCTGTTTAAGAGGTTTCTCTCACATGCAAAACCAATCTGCTAAAGCTAAAGGAGTTTTAAATTGGATCACATTTTGGTATCGTTCTGTGTAAGAATTTCAGGAAAAACATACTTGAAAAGCTAGGAATATTAAAGAGTCTGACACAAGATCCCATTTTTGTCACTGCTGAAGCAGTGAAACTTATATTGGAACGTCTCTTATATGTCAACCTTCCAGAAATTTACCAAAGTATAATCATGCTGCTTTAAGTTTTGGAGGGGTGTATGTGTGTATATTATATGTTTGCAGGAGTAAAAGATAGTAACACTCATAGTAACATAATGGACAACAAAACTTTTGAACAGAAAATAATCTGATAAGAGAAAATTAGTTTGTCAAGATAATTTTGACACGAGTCCTTCAAGGCTTGATATTTGGGCAATAAGGATTTTTTGTTATTTTTTTCTGAGTTACATCCCTCCCACCCCCAAAACAAAAGTTTTTCTAAAGAATTGAGAACCATTGTTCTTTGCAGAATTTCTATTATGTTTCAGCATCATCTCACTTTCAGCTATAAAGCAAAAGATAAATCTTAACTATCAACACTGTCTTAAGCATAAGCTTTGCATCAAGACTATTAAAAGCCTCTAGCATCTAAGTTCATATTAATATTTACTCGCTGTCAAATTTAATCATGCTGTGTGGAAAAAAAAACACATTCTTGCTCCCTGTTTAATTGAAGATCTAAGTAATGAAGTCATCTGACATTATGAAGATATTATATTTAAAACTAACCAAGCATAATAGAAAGTGATTTTATTTTTCAATGCAGAAGCACTGAAGCAAGCATGAGCTCTAGCATACTTTTTTTCTTTGCTAAGGTTGGGGTTTATTATGTTGCAGAACGTCTTGGTGGTGCTGACTTTTTCATAGCTTGTTGATAGAAATTAATAATATCCCACTTTGCTGACAATTTGTTGTTACTCCAAAATCAAATTTATATTCACTTTACATTCTTATTTATGGTTTAGTCATCAGAGTAGCCATTTGAAGTGTAAGGTTCATAAATAACTATGTGAATCAGCCTACTGGGAAATGTGAAATAGTGACAGATTACTGTCATTTTGTTCATGTCAGTCACTGTACTATTTGCTTGAATGTATGAAAGTAGCTTTATAAAGCTGAAAATCATGGATGAACATTAATCTCTGTCTTAGTTCTCCTCTGCTTGTTATTGGTTTTGATTTGAAAATAGTCTGGCTAAAGGAAGCAACAACTCTGATTCTTTACTCAACAGTGTGAAGACCTTTTTTGTGTATGCTCACTGTGTAAGCAGCACAATTTGTGGTGGCTTCCCTGTCACAAACAAGTTTGAAATAGAAAGTCTTTATAAGTTTTTAGGCTAAGTCTTGTGGTCCTTCAAGGATTGTCATAACAGCCATTCGGCAGCTCTGCTAATATGACTTCATTTGTGAGTTTTCATTACTACTGGAATATGTTAGCAGTAGGAGAATTTGCCCTGAAAGTTTACTGCTGTTGCCGAGATTCACAATTCATAGAAGCCACATTGAATAGGATAATACAGGATAATACTGAATGATTTGAAACATTGCTGGTTTCCTTTGTGGCATGTTGTCTCTCAAGTTTTGAACTGAGTGCATGAAAGTGAAATTCAAAAGTTGTATTAGACCTGTGTGCTCTGTTTAAATCCCTGTTTTAATTTATAGAACATCTCACTGTTAAGTATTCTTCCAGAGTACTTTCTACTCAGTTTTAGATTGTAGCTGGAAACCACCAGTCATCTTGTTGTCCAGTATGAAAGGTTATTTTGTTTTTCCTGGGAGCTCTTAAGGCTTTAGTATCAATTGTCCTGGTTTTGACATCACACAACTACAGTACTCTTCAGTAAAACAGCTATAATATTTCACAGCCTTTGTTTGTCTCTTTAAATAATCCAAACTGTTATGAATCGTGGTTTGCACAAACCTCTAGCAGGGAGACAAGAAATACACTGTTTCCATTTACACAGTGAGGACGTGTGGATCTGCTTCTTTTGCAACTGACTGGTCATCAGCATTTTTGAAGGGAACAGATGAACTTTTGTATTTCTTTTGAGTTTGACTTGCTCTTCCTCAGACTTGACCTCTCTCACTGTTCCCTTCAGATGTGTAGAAGAATGAAGGAACATGGTTTTGACGTATGAGAATTCTCATAAATGTGCCACTGATAATGATTAATATTGAGTACTTGCAGCATTTTTCATGTTTGCAGCATGCTGTAAGAGCATTCTAATCCTTGAAATATTTGCTGATTATAGTAACTTTAGCTCTGTTTCTTTTAAAGAAAATGCTTCATGACTGTGCCTTGATAAAAGGCCATGTCATACTTACTTGAGATTTCAGTCTCATATTCTTGTGTTTCTTCGTATTTGCCATTTCTAGTAAAAATCATTAGCATGGTCTTGTTCTGCAATTTTTGGACAAGAAGAGCAGTTGAACAGTCCTGGGGTTCTTTTTTTTTTTGGGGGGGGGGTGATAAACCAAGTTGCCAG
>JANRGW010030516.1:20269-42769 GCA_024733675.1 Psilopsiagon aymara | reverse complement strand
TCCCTCTCCCTCCTCTTCTTTTTTTTTAGCCCAGTGACATAAGAACATGAGTTAGAACAAGAAAATACTTTAACCAAGAAGTCAACAGCTTATTTTTTCTTCATTTCTTTTTAAAAGCGCCAAGTGTCAGCTTTCCCCACACATGACATTGTCATTCTGGCAGTTTCAGAGTGAAGCCTTGGTACAGGGAAAAGCCCCTGCAAGCTGGAGTTCAGTTGGTGTGTGCAGCTGGGCAAAGTGTGTGCGAGTGGCTCGGGGGTCTCTGAGTGTTGTTCCTGCTGAAGGGTTTTGCTGTGTACTGGGGAAAAGCTTTTCCCTCTCTATGTCGTCCCCCCCCCCTTTCTATCTGTATTAAAATCAGTGTTAAAATAAAGGTGTGTTTTTGTATCTTGCAGATTGCAATTCAAACAGTTTCCAGGAAAGAATTAGTAATTCATTTTTATATACAGCATATATACACATACGCTTGAGCTCCACCCAAAACAATCAAGCTAGCTGGAAAAAAAACCCTGATTTCCTTTTTCTTTCCAAGCCCAAGCAAACTTGCACAGTAACTTTCAAAAGCTTCTTAAATATAGCCCCCCATTTTTGCGAGGACTTTGCTGCAGGTATGGACCTTGTCCTTTCCCTTTCCAACTCTGTTTCTTCCTATTAAAGCTGAATTTGCTGTCTGTCCAAGCCAGGGGCTGGGTATGCACTATGATTTACTGAGGTGGTGATTCTCTCTCCCCCCCCCCCCTTCACCCCTGTTTTGGTTTTGCTAATTTCATTTTCAGAAGGATTTATACACAGTACAGCTATATAAATTCCTTGGGAGATAAAAGCGCCGCACACTTCCATAAACAAAAGCTTTTACTTGCATCCTGTCTTCCTTTTTTCCCCCTTTCAAGTAAAAAGGAAGAGAACCCCCTGAAAACAAAACCCCAAGCCGTCTGATTGAAGCAGGTATCAGAAATGTATGCTGGTAACGATTCTGTATTCCACAGTGCTGCTACTTTAACTTTTAAAATCTGTTTCCTTTCTGGTTTGTAACATTAATCAAAGAGCCGCTTCCTTCCAATTTTTCCACAGACTGGGGCTAATTAGAACCACTCGAATCATATTTGTAAATTCCATGTGGATGTTACCTTAGGTTTCAAGATCGGGAACGCTCCAGGTTCACTCTGGATAAGGCTCGCTCAGGGTTATTTTTATTAACGTTCCTGTCTCCCAACCCAGTTCACGGTTTCTCTCCATTGATCCCAAATACATTTGTGGGTTCACATGCAGGGGGATGCTGGAAATAGACATTGCAAGTTAGGAGGAAGAAAAGCCGAGAGGGAAGGAGGTTTTGCAGCATAGTTTCCAAACAGCAACAGAGAACCCCCTAAGTAACGTGAAGCTGAGGATTCAACAGACTTGATAATTGAGCCCTTAACCTCCTGATGTCTGTATCAGAAAAGCAGAGCCTAGCAGAGGGAGACAAAGAATAAAAGCAAATACTGGGTAGGAGGAAGCTGGGGAGATGACTGAAATATTGAAGTGTAGGTCAGGATATGTATAAATCTGTCGATCAGGTTTCCTTAGGTTCAGTTTTTCCCTCTGGCGAAGCGTAGCTGGTTTAAAGGTGGCTTTGGGAGAACCTGACGTTTCGAATGCAGCCGAGAGCCTGGCGTTCCCGTGGCGTGAGCAGATGCAACTTGGAGCCACTTCTCCTGGAACTGGGGTTTATGTTTCCCTGTTTCCTTTTCTTGTTGAAGGACTGACCAGTGATTTTGTGTGCTGATCTGTCTGGGAAGTTAAATAGCTGGAAGTTGGGAGTTTGCAGGTTGTGATTATTAGGCTGTGCTGAAGGCATTTGAATCGCACCACTTTGAACACCCGTCACGGCGACTGCTTTCCATGCCCTGCTACGGTGTTTCTCTCCTATATATGTACGTGTGTACCCAAGCAGGGCATCCAAGCATTAGGGGGCAGTGGGGCTGGCAAGAGGGATCCGAAAGTTAACTTGCTTTTGGTACTGAAGGCTGCAGCTTCAAAGCAAAGCGAGAGCACATCGTAAATTTTGCTGAAATTAATCAAGCGTTTAAGAGCTCCACATTAACGAGGTTTTCCAGGCAAGCAGCTTTCTTCTCCTCTTCTTCTGCTTCCTTCTCATTCAAAGTCCAAGAGGGTTGGGGTAGAGAGAGAGGGAGAGGGGGAAGAATATGAGTAAGAAGAGGAAAAAGGGGTTTGGAATTTGAGTGGGAATGATACAAACAACCACAAAAAAGGCTGGATTTGTGGGACCTAAATCCTCGTGTGTCCTTGATCCATATTGTCAGGGGTTTTTTTTTTGGTCGGATTTGTCCTGTGTGCCTTTGACGGAAAAGGCACGTAGAGAGAGAGAGAGAGAGCGCGACAGAGGGGGAGAGAGAGACGTGTCACTGCTTTGGAGCTCATTATCATTCTTAATAAGTCTTAAGGAATAAAGAGGAGCATTGAGTGTAAATGCTGGGTAATCCTAACACTCCTCAAGGTGAGAGGAGTCTCGAGGACACAGAGAAAGAGAGCGAGGAGGAGGGGGCTACTGCGGGGCAGGAGAGGAGCTGTGCATGGAAGCAGTGTCTCAGGGAGCAGATGTGGGTTAGTGGGGCTGGTGGCTCTGGGGTGCTTCCGTGTTGTTCCACAGGCCTGTGCCAGGGAAAGTTGTCTCCAAGTTTGCAGCCCAGTCATGGCGAGCCCCATTTCAGGGCTGAAACGTTGGCCTCCAATGGTGATGTTCTCTGCCGGATGCTGGTTTAAGGAGCAAGCGTGCTGTCCTCCTTTTTTCACCCTGCGCTCGAGGGCCCTGCAGTGCTCGGTGGATGCTGGGCCGGGTGCTTTGCTGTGCCTCCGGTTCAGCCCCTGCTTGCCCAGCTCGGGGTGGGCCCTCGCTCGCTGCTCACCCTGTGCACCCTGTTCTTGGCTCCTCTCGTTTCAGCCTGGGTGGGTGTCACAACTGCTCTCTGCCTGGATTTCCTAAAGCAGCTGGCTTCCCTGGAAGGGCAGGATGCACCCGGGCTCGGACACTAGGTGGCTTAAAGCACAGGCTCGGCTCTGCGAGGCAGCTGCCAGGGACGTTCATTCACTCTTTCTGGTGGGCTCCTTTATTCAAACTTCAGGCTGACAGCAAAACGTGGAGACGTCTTTGAATCCGTCGTGGATTCTGATATCGCTCGACCTCTCAGCAGTGCGCTCGCAGCAGCGCTGGGGGATTTGAGCCTGTGCAGCACTAAGCAGGAGGACGCCCCGTGAAGTGAATTCAGGGGCAGAGCTGCTGGCTCTGATGACAAGGAGTCAGGAACCTGCCTGCGCTGCTGGGTCCTTCCCTCTCCAGGCAGATTTCACCATGCCCGTCTAAAGGGTGTGTGTGTTCCTTTTGGAAGCGAGCATTTCAGGGTTGGCAGAGCCCTTCTCGCTGTGTGCTGGTGTGTAATGGAAGGGGCTGAGCCTTCGGTGATGCGCACTGGCCCCTCTTTATAGTCTCTTATCTCAAGTCCAGTTGCAGGCAGAAGGGACTGCTGTAATTGGGAGTTTGCCTAATGCATCTAAAGCCTAAAGAGGGGGTTGTAACAGCACTTAAATAGGGTTTGTTTCCCCTCCTGCAAGCCCTGTGCTCTCTCTGGCTACTTCTGGCTGAAGTAGGAGCTTTACCTTTTGTTTTTGAATGACTCCAAGTGCCTTGGAGCAAGTGGGAAGGAGCAGTGGACGCTGGGGTTTGATCAGTTGGCAGGAGAAGCCAGATACAGCGAGGTGGAAATCTTGCTAAATTGCTGATTTTTCTTGGTCCAGGTGCTTGGCTTCAAGGTTAAATGTTACATTGGTAATATTATTAGGTATTAAGTTATTAGTAATGGAACTGTGGGGCTTGTCTGTACTTGGCAGAGAACCACTAAGAGACTGGATGAGGGCTGAGTTCATCCTGGTTTCTCTGGTAGTGCCCTTCCAGCGTGTCTCAACCCTGAGCTGAGGGAGCAGCAGCAAACACGAGTGCAGGGTTTGTGCATCATTTGCCTTGGTAACTCTTTTCTGAGGTGGCTGTGGAGTTGTAGCAAGCAGGAGCAGCCCCTTGTGCTGTGGGATGCGCTCGCTCTGTGTGGTGTCAGCTAATACCTTTCATGCATGATTGAGCTGCTCTAGAACAGGACCTGGAGGTACAAGAGTCCGTATTCCCAAGCAAGCTCTGGAGCCACCCAGCTGTGGAGCCTTGTCTGCAGTAAGCACTGTAGGAAAGGGGTCCATGTCTGCAGAGCTGTCAGTTCTTAGGGGCCTTTGGCTCCTTGCCTGCCATGGCATTTTGGGGCAGGTTTCTCTCTAGGAGGTATTCTGTATTTGTTCTGCCGCTGGCAATGCTGTTCTGAAACAAAATAAGTTGCTTCCAATTTGTGAGCCATAGGGCTTGTCATTTCAATGGCAATACAACAAGTCACCTCAGAGTTGGTCTCTGGGGCTGGTCCTGATCCATGTGCGTGTGAAGTCAGTGGTACGGCTGGTCCTGGTGCTGGGAGAGAGCACAGCATCGCATGTACCAGACTTGGGAAGGAAGGAGAAAGATGAACTATACAGATTTTTCAGTGGTTTTTAGTTTTGGATAGCAGCCTTTGAAAGGACAGTGTGAACTGGAAAGCTTGCAAAGAGAATCCTTACATCCCTTTGATGGGGAAGGACTACTTGGAACTGTGGAAAGGGTCTTCTTTCAGTTACGTACTGAAACACAGTGTGTAACGTCACTAGAAGAGGCCTTCGGCAGTCCTTGTGGAGCAAGTGTTGGGAGTGTGGCTCTGGCACAAGTGTGTCCAGTGCGTTGGGACGAAAGTTGACAGGCCAACGTTTCCTGAAAGCATGGAATAATCTGGTTCTGGTCCTGACATTGACTCGAGGGTAGCGATGGCAGTTGACTATTGGTTGTAAGCCAGGTCTTTCCTTTCCTGGTTTTGCTCCTGCTTTCAATAGCAAAGGGGTCAGGGCCTTTTATTCCTAAGCAGTGTGACTTCCATAGTGGCTGAGTAGAGCCTCCTGAGTAACAAATCCTGAATGTAGCTGGCACAATCCAAACTGAGATATGTGATCGCAGCCTGGGGCTTCGAGGTCTGTGCCTTTGCCCCGCTCTACACATGCCCATGGCAGTGAGAGCAGCACACAATCCCACTTGTCTGCATGTTGCCTGATGAGGCTGGCAAACAGCTCCGAGGCTGGCAAACAGCTCCCAGCCTGGCTGCTTCCCATGGTGGCTGTGTCTGCAGAACATCCTCTCTGTAGGGCTGCTGGGGACCAGCCCCTCCCTCCACCAGTGCCTCAGGCTGGCCCAGCTTTATACCGGGGGAGCGGTGTCCTTTCACACTGGTGAGCCAGCAAAAATCTCTCCCAGGGGTTATTGTAACCTCTCGGCAGCAATTTGCAAACAGGCATTGGGAGATAAAGTCTTGGTGCCGAGCTAAGGGCCAGCAGGGCAGATATGAAACGCGGCAGGTTTATGAAAGGGAAGGTGTACGAAATGCAGCCTGCATCTCCCATTTCACTGCGCTATGCCAAAACACACAGTTTCTTATTTCAGTCACTGTGATCTTTCAAGGAGGTTAATTTCCATGACGAACTCCGGGCCACGTGCTTGGAGGATTTATCTAATTAGACTGACACTTTTCTCTTTTAAAAAAGAAAATTAAGCTGCACCTTGGAGGACTTAAGTGTTTTAACCTGTGGGAGCGGCAGCAGGCGGTGTGATCCCTGCTCAGCCAGCAGCCAGGGAGGAAATTTCCCCTTCTCCACTCTCCTCTTTAAGACTTCGACCAAAGGTCCCAGTTTACTTCATTTTCTTACATGGGGGCTGGATGCTATGGAGTGTTTTATGCTGCCTGAGTCCCTAAAGCCTCAGCTGGCTCTTTAACTCATGTAAAGTATTGATGTTTTGGGCTGTTATGTATTCAGGATGGAGTGGAAGGGGAAAGGGGAGACCTGTTAATGCTCCTTAACCATGTCCTAGAAACACTGCATCCTCCCACGGCAGGGAATGGAGTGCCTGCACTGTATAATGACCGAGGCAGGTCTCTCTCCCTCTCATCATGCTTGAGCACCTCATGCTCACGAATGTGTGTGTCGTTGAGGCTGGTGTGACTGTCCTTGTCTTGTCTGTGGGCACACAGCAAAGTGAGTCCCAGGAGAGGCCCCTTGCCCTTCGTCCAGCCTTGTTGCAGTTAAATCCTGTTTGGGTTTCCTGCTGAAAATGCCTTTCAGAGAAGCACTGGGACCATGCTGTAATAAAAACACAGGGGTTTAGGTCGAGGCTGTTACGTGCAGCCCTGTGCTTTCCTCGGGCTGCGGAGCTTTCACACTTGCAGGCACAGTGAATGATGCTGATTTTGTTCCCATCAGAGGGCTCCTGGAGTCCTGCTTTCCACTCGCTGCCTGCTGCCTGCCCGTTACTTGGCAGGCTCCTTGTGTTGCTGTTTGTGAATCCAGGTTCAGGTCACTTCAGTCTGATACTGCTCCAGCTGTTTATCCTTGCAAAGGAAACTGAAGGAGGGTCTGTGCAGGGCAATGTATTTACTGCACTAAACTCAGCTCGGACCACATTTTCTTGCAGCCCAGGCTGGAGCAGGGCAGCGTTTGTGGGGTCTGGTACAAACAGAGAGGGATGTGTCCACGCGAAAGGGGCCGGCAATGAGAGTAGATAATACATCTGGTGATAATACATCGAGCCCTGTGGAGCTGTTCACCTTGCAAGAGAGGAAAATACAGCAGCCTTGTCATAGGAGATGGTCACTGAGTGTGCTGCAGGCTCCAGCTGATGAGCTGAGTGGCTTGAACCTGAGATTTCATTTTGGTTGGTCTTTGGTGAGGAAAGGAACAAAAATAGATGTTTTCTATTCTACCCCTCCCACCAATGCAAGAGAAAAAGGGAAAGAAAATACTCAAATCTACCATGTGCTCAGGGTCTAACCAGTGATTCCTGTCGGCTGGGGAGCGATCGTTCGGGCTTGGTCAGCCATCCCTAACACGTTACGGGGTTGTATAAACTCCCGGCTTACAGCTGTAAATTTGCTCAATTTTGAATACAGCCACAAGCTGGCTCAGCAGGATCCGGGGCCGTCTGCTCCAGTGGTCGTGGTATGCTCGAAATTCACAGCTTCGGGGGGCCCAGCTTTGGACACATGGAACTGTGGAGGGACAGAGCCTGCCCACACCACGCACAGCCCTTTGGGCTCCTAAATTGAAAGGGATCTCCTCGGTATAAGCTGCTGTGGTAACTTAATTTATCCCTTCTCAGCTGTTAGCTTCCCTGCTGTGGGTGAATGCCTCTGGATCTCCACACTGCCCCTGGGTCCATTTGTGTCCCTCACCTCAAGCTTGGCTGATGGCAACTCCCTCCCTGAAACCTTCCAAAATGCCACCCATTGCAGTAGTGCCACCTCCAATGGGGTCGTGTCGCAGGTGGGCAGGACTTGGTCCATGCACAGTCTCTTTCCAGTGATGTCTGCTCAGTGCTGGGCTGAGGTGGAGTCAGTGGGTGTTTGAGTGACGGTGAGCACAAGCAAAGCTCTGACTTGTGGGTTTGTTGCTGTGGAAGGGCCCGATCTCTGAATGCTTCCAATGTTGCAATGTTTGATGCTCCTAGAAAGCTGAACTTTTGGCTTGTTGCACCGAGTGCTGCCTCCGACAGCAGTGTTTTACTGGCATTGAGAGGGAATTCAACCCAAGAACGCAGTTAAATCTTGATCATCTCTTATATGTTCAGAAATTGGACAAGTAACAGCAGCTAGGAAGATGCAGTCTAGGGGAAGAGGGGCATTCCTGCCTTATCCCGATTCCAGCTCTCTTCATACTGCTGGCTGCATTTTGTCATGTTTCTGATGGGTAGCATTTTGTCCAAGACAGTTCCTTTTCTCTCAGAATGAGGCATGGAGTATTGCCATGTTCCTACCATTGACCTCTCAGCCTTCAGCAAAACTGATGCGATATTTTCTGTTTGCTGGAATGGACTTGGAAGGTAGAGATGGTTTGAGGGATAGCCAGCCCTGGGCCTTCTCCTTGTGCAGCGTGCAGCCTCTGCTTCTGTTCCCAGTGACCATCTCCACTGGGGTGGATGGGTTGCCTGGTTCAGTCTCCTCCAGGTATGAGAATGGTGAGGGCAGAGGTTATGGGGATAATACAGCTCCAAGCACGGCAAGTGTTCACTCCTGAATTCAGCTTCCTACACATAAATGAAAATGAGTGGATGCAAATGAAAGGCTTGGGAGAGGTTTCCTCTCCCATCTTCCTCCTGTTGTGCTGGCTCTGGCTCCCAAAGGGTTAAGGTGACTCATGGCCCTCTCACCAGATCTGCTGGCAGGGACGCTTCATCCCGGCCTCTAATTGGTGGTGTTTGCTCTGCACTTTCTCGCTCTGGTTTTGATGAAAACATTTAACCAGGAGCTTAGTGTGCAGAGGCTCCCAGCTGACAGCCGCCGCTCTGTCTTTACCAAGCTGTCCTTGCTGTGTAAATTCAGCAGCCCGGTTTAGGGCTGGCAGGGGAGGACAAACACGGTGTCGCAGCCCCTGGCCCCTTCCTTCCACTCCTGCTGCTCTTCCCTACCATAATCTGGGTCCAGCCCCATTTCTGCTCTGGTCTGCAGGTGCCTTTTTGTACATGGGCAGCCAACGGCCCTGGAAGAGCCCTGGGACCGGGCCGCAGAAGTTGGAAGAGGGACTCTGATAGGTCCTGTCTTACCTGAGGACAAGGGGACAGCTTGGTAGGACTTGGGAGATCTGTTCCCACATCACCTGGCTGTGATCCCGGGGGATTCTTCCCCAGAGAACAGGTTCTGACAGGCCCTGTGCTGCGGAGGAGAGGTGAAGGTACTGGTTCTGTTCCATGGAGACAACCTCCTCGTTCCTTCCGATGCTAGTGCAGGATTTTCCCAACAGTCTTTCAGTGCAGCTCTTTCAAGTAATAACCTGCTTGTCTATAGGCTCTTCTAATGGGCTTCACCCTAAGAAGTCTCAGCTGATCTGAAGTTTTGCCATGCAAGTGGCATTGTAGTTACCATGTCCTTATGGAGACAGTCTTGAGAGCGGGCATGTCCAAGCTCCTCAGTCCCTACGTCACAGAACCCTTAGGCAGCAGCAGAGCTGAAACAGCCCCTTGGGAGATGCCAGTTTATCTGTGTTGCTGCTGGAAAAGGCATTCAAATTTCTGCCCAAACAGGAGATTGTGACATGCAAGAAACTCATCTGAGCCCGTCAGGGCTGCCACTGCTCTGAGACTTCTTTACTTTTCTCTCCTTATCTCTGGTGATCTACCCTATGAACAGCAAAACAAATCCAGATGGGAAAATTTATAAACCAGAAAATCTGGATTCCCCATTCCTGGAAAAGCATGATTCCTTGTTCTCAGCCGCCTCCGTGTGTCATGGGGTCTGCCATGAAAAGATGCCAGAACTGTTGAAAGAGGCCAGGCCTACGTCTGCATTAAAGAAACTTAGGAGCAGTGTAACTCTCTGCATGAGTGTGGGTTCCAGAAGGAGCTGTGCCACTGGGAAAGCAGGATTTGCTTCAGGGAGGGTTGATCAACGAAGACTTTTGTCCTCTTTACGTCCATTTGAGGACCTTGCACCACATCATTGAAGTGTTTATACCTATTGAGGGAAATTTTCCACCTTTTCCCTGCTTGAGTATTGGTAATCTGGAACCAAATCCGTGTGTGCCCCTAAAACCAAAAAGAGCCGGGCTAGGCACTCGCTCCACACAACGTTCTGGCTGTTATCAGCCTCAAGAAAGGCTTGTGAGCAGGTGTAGGATAGCAGTGCAACTGAGAGAGACCAAAGTGCATCATAAAATAAACAAGCAGCCGATGTTCCAGCTCCCCCAAATGTACCATTGAGTTGCAGGGTCTGCAGTGTGCTTCTGAATGTGCTCCGAGCAAGTGCCCGCTTGGGGCCCTGTTTAATTTGCAGCCAGAAGTGGGATGGTGATTATCTGCATCATTGTAGAGCCTGGAAGCCCCCTGCCCATTTGGTGGTGCTCAGGGCAATGTGAGCTCCCAAAGAGCTTGCAGCTGGGGGGAAGGAGGCTGCTTCTTGTGTTTGACTTGTGTCATGAAATCAAAATGGTAGCCTGGATGGAGAGCCAACGAAGGCATCTTGCCTTCCCTCATCATAAGTAAGGATTGTAACTGTCTTTACTATGACCTTCACAACCTTTACAGTCTCCAGGGAGGAGCCCATCCAGCCTCTCCTGTGCTGCAGTCTTTCCTCCTGAGATTTCTTAGGTGAAGATCTTTGTACCAGGATTTTACGTTACTCCTCTTGTGATGGGAATCCTGTATCGCCCCTTGTGCGTCGGGGCTGGCGGAGCTTGCAGTGGTGCCGCTGGCATTCACATTGCACTGAGCGAAGCAGCAGCTTGGCTTTCCCTACCCCAGCAGCAGCCAGCCCTTTAGTGTCTTAGCGTGACTCAGCCACTGGAATTATGCTTACCCAACAATACCTTTTGTCCTTTGCCCAAAACTTCTGGCCAAGAAAAAGGGAAAAAGGAGGAGGGAGAAAAGAAAGAAAAGATAAAAATTGTGCATTTAGTTGTCCTTTCATCGCAGGTGGTGCCAGTTGGGTTTTGCTTTATTTGTACAGGGTGGGGAGAGAAAGAAAACAAGGTGGAACTCGGACAAGGCCCAGGAAATGTTTGAGCCTGACAACAAACTTCCTTTGTTCAGTGGAGCAGGGGAAAGAGATCAGAAAAAAGGGGCAGAAGACCAGCTGAAACCAATCTCAGCCCTGTGCTCCTGGGCGAGTTTCTTCTTCCTACTCTGTATTGTTTGGGCTTTTTTTGTTTTGCTCAGGTGTCTTGTGATGATTTTGTTTGCATTAGGGCCTGTGTGTGCTGCCTTCTAGAAGGTGGACAGATGGAAGGTTTCCTGGGGACACAGTTGTTATTTGGATGGGGAGCATTTATCATTTATCCTATAAACTGATGCTTTGCATGAGCTTTCCCCTCCGGTCATGGTGATCAGGATGGCTAGAGGGGAAGGATGAGGGACCATGCTATTCAGCGGAGCAGGTTAGGGGGGATAGGTATGCAAGTCATGGATTAGAATGTGGAAACCAGAGGGGTTGTTGATGAGAAAACGAAATGAACCTTGAGGGCAGTTCTCAGGATTATTGCCCAGGGATGAATAGCACCAAGGGCTAGCCCATAGACTTCCCTGTCAGCTCACTGACCAGCAGGTTCTTACTGGTACAAAATCTCTCGCTGAATCCCCTGCCATGTTCTTCTTTCAGAAGAAGAATTAGGAGTTATGGGAGAGCTGCCCCAGGGGGCTGGAAGTAAGAGTGACTGTGTGCTGCATGGGACACAATGTATTCTGGTGGGGTTGTGTTTCAGCAGGGTGGTTACAGCAGTTCAGTGGTGCTTCCTCTGGCTAAGGTCAGTGCCTCTGGGCTGCCTGGAGCTTGGGCAGAGCAGAAGACGTGTTTTCCCATCCAAACAAGTAGTGATGGCTCTGTCAGACATGTGCATGCAGTGCACGTGTTGTATGTGCAGTACAGCTGGGATGGGCTGGGAGACCCTCAAGTGATCTGTGTCTCTCTGGAGATGCTCTTCCCTATGGTGCTGGCTGATACCTTCCCCAAGTGCTCTTTACTCTCCTTAGCTGTTGACTGAATTCAGTGTTGTAGTGGTCCTGTCATGCTGGAATAGCTGGGGGTCGAGCAGGCTGGGATGGAAGGCTGTTGAGCTGTTTCTTGGCCAGGTTTGGAAGATATGACACAGTGCTTAATTAATTTCTGTTATCTCATTTGGGTATCACGAAGTGGTATATGAAAATTAGTGAACAAAGTTGTGGGTATCACCTGTAAGGCAGGTGCTGGCCATGCTCTCCAAAGGAAGGTTAAATGTTCTGACTTGGCTTGTGAGAGGGGAGGTGTCCAATGGTCAGTACATGAAAAGGAAGAAAGAGGAACAGAGAATAAAGTCACTGCATGGAGCTGGACCAACACAGCACTTTCCTATGGTGTCTCATCAAAGGCTGGCTGTTCTTCTGAGAATGGCAGAATCACTATGTTTTAGAAGAAAGCATCCAGAGATGCTGCCAGTTAAAACTTTGCCCCTGATACTGGAGAGGTGGCTTCCCTGTCTGTGTTTACTGGGATTTCTGTCCTTGGAATCCTTTCTTTTCAGTGCAGGTTCTCTTTGAGTTCCACCAGACAGTCCTGGAGCTGCGGGTCTGGGTTCCCTGGGTTGCAGGACACAATCCCAGTTAAATAACTTCAGAGCAGAGGCTGAATCCAATAAGTCCTGGGTGAAAGCTGGAATACTTCAGTACAAAAGCCGCTTTGGTCCTCAGTCTTTGCCTTAGTTTTTGTACGTGTACATTGGAGATGTAAAACTCGCCTGTGACATGGCTTGTAGCTGGGAATTAAGGAGCAGTTTCCAGAGCCAGAGGGAAGGCAGCTATAGCACACGGGCTGTATTTTTGCTGCTGGTGTGTTGTTTGCCTGGAGTTTAGACATTAAGGCATGACTGGCAGAGCACAGTGAGTGCTCGCTGCTGAGGCTCCGGAGATGCTCGGGGGACACTTGGGAAGCTGGGCACTGGGGTGCTGGAGGCAGGAGCAGTGGTGGCGAGCGAGCGGCTTTCCTGCCGTCCATTCCAAACGCAGGAATGACTGTGGGGAACGATTTCAGAGCCACCACTATGGAGATTAAGGGGATGAGAATGTAAATCTCAAGTAAAAAGGTAATTGAATGTAATAGCAAACACTGCTCGGTCTATGTTAATTTTAGCTCTTCCCCTGGATACAAGGCGCTGTATTAGTGTTTTATTACCATTTTGTTTGCACTAATAAAATAGTAAAATTTATTTCAAGGAAGTTGAAGGATGGTTTTACAATGCAAATTTGAAGAAATTGGACTTTTCATTTACGCCACTGCTATTTTAAACCCTGAAGGGTGTAAATTAGCCTCCTGTGCCTGGGTGAAATCCACTGCTTCCCCAAGCAGGGGGAGGATTTGATGTGGGGGAGAAGAGAACAAAACCAAATCATCTGAATATTTCAGAGAGACAGAGATATCTGATGAGGAGAGAGGGAAAAAACTGCCTGCCTGGGCCCACTGAGAGGAAGGGCTGGAGCAGAGTGGGGAACACTGTTTGTGAAGCAGGTTTCTGCTGATGTGAGCGTCAGGAAGGGGCAGAACAAGGCAGCAGATGTGCCAGTGGGCATGGGGCATCGTGCCCTGCACTGGCTGTGTGGCTCCTGCTGGGGAAGGAGGTGCCAGCGGTCGGGCTGAGCTGATTAACAGACGCTGTCGATGACAGAGAGTTCCTAGATGTGTGGAAGCCTTGGGGAGGTTTTGCTTTCCGGCCCAGGGGACCCCCACTTCCCCCATGCTCCCTGTACTTCCCTCTTCCTCTTGCTTTGCTGTCTTCATCTCCCTGCTGTAGCCCGGCCCATGCAACAGCCAGGCACAGCCTGTCTCTGATTCACCGCTGAGTCACGGTGCTGCTGCCAGCAAAGGTGCCTCCAGCCCAAGAGGCTGGTTCAGCGACCTCCTGCTTCACTCAGGGCTCCTCTTCAGCATGAAATGCAAAGGGATGGGCAGATTATCTGGTCCCTTTCACCTTTGTAAAGTTGTTTATAACAGTGCTGCTCCCATCGCAGTGTTTTGCCACTGCTTGGCCTTGAAATAAATGATGCTGTAAAGAAATCGGGTCCAGAGAGCCGTGTTTGGTTCCAAAGGTCCTGCGCTGAGTTGGCCCCATGCCTCTTGGAGGGTGTCTCAGGGTGTAGAAGCATCCAAAGCTTAGCAGCTTCCTCCGGCTTTCCTGAGTTCCAGCAACAGGTCTGACCATCTCACAGGGAAAATCTGAGGGCTTCATTCTTGTGCAAATGGAGGTGTGCAACAGGAGTTGTAACATCCCTTTTTCCAAATCCCAGAGGTGCCACTTCCCTGCTGGGAAAGGTTTAGAGTTACTGTTCTCTAATCATGTTCAAGGCCAGGTTGGACGGGCATTGAGCAACCTGCTCTAGTGGAAGGTCTCCCTGCTTGTGGCTGAGCTTTGGAACTGGATGATGTTAAGGTCCTTTCCAACCCAAACCATTCTATGATTCTGTGTTCAACTTGCACATACCTTGGTCTTCCAGCAGTAGTGGCATGAAGGAAACCATGCTGAGTATCTCCTGTGGAGGAGAATTAACTTTTTTTCCTGAATCTTGAAGGAAACTGTACCTTCACTTATTGTCCTGAGATGATCTGGAGAAGCAGCCCACCTCTTAGGATGCCACTTTGGAGCAAGTCCGTGTGTTACATTCCTGCCCAAACCTCATCAGGTTTTTGTTGAGTGACTGATCTGGGTGTGAAGTCCTCAGAGAATCCTTTTTCTTCTGATATCCAGCAGACTAATGGGCACCTGAGGCATTGCTTGTTCCTGGGCAGTTTCTGTCCACAGGTACTAGTGATGTTGCTGCAGTCCCATTGCTGCTCCTTCTGTGGGATGTAATTGCTCATGCACTCATTTGGTGTCTGGCCTTCTGGTCTAGCTGTTGCCCTGCATTCTTGGCCAAGTGGTGCAGAGGGAGCTGGAGAGGAAGAACCAGCTCTGGTGATCTGATTCTACAGAGGTAGCTCTCCCAGCTCTCCTTTGGATTATGAATATCATCTCTCCCTTTTATCCTCAGGAGGCCTTTCAGGACAGAAACCACTGTTTACCCCACGCGAAGGCAGGACGGAGCTTCGCCTTGTTACTATTTATGGTTGGGATAGCAGCAAATCCACTGGGAAAGCGGCGGCCAGGCTCCAGGTCCTGTGTTCTCACCACTCTCCTAGTGTCTGGGTATTAAAGAAAGCCTTCAGAAGTTTATAAACCCTTTTGCAGCTTCAACTTCAAGCACAAAGCCACTGGGCCATGGGTGGCATTGGGCAGCCCTCCTAATCACCCTCCCTTCTCCTTTGGTGGGTGTAGCAGAGGCTGAGCCAAGACTGAGGGCGTTACCAAAGAAAGCAAAGACTTATTTTTGGCATTGAAATGGTTTCCTATTCCAGGCGAGTCTGGGGAGCAGCGTGGTTGTGTACCCAAGGATTTAAGCAGCGCATTAAGCAGAGGGGTTACACTCCGGGTGGATTTCAATCAAAAACTATAATTACATCAAATAGCAAACGGAAATGGAAAAAGAGGATTACTAACTCGACCCTGAATGCTGTTGGCTGCCAAACCTGCTCCATTATTCACACCCCCTCTATTGCCTGAGGTGGGGTGTGTGCATGTATGTATAGGCAGTACGGGCCCCCCTCCTTTTTCTATTTCCTTCATCCATCTGATGAAGTCAGAGTCCCCGTGTTGGTATCAGTGCTTGGAGGAAGGCTGGAATTTGCATGACTTGGATTTGGGACTTCGCAGGGCAGGTTTGATCTCCCTGTGCAACTCTTCCTGGCTCCAGGCAGGCAGAACTGCTCGCTAAGGGAGTCGTGGGAACCCCCAGGCCCACGAGCTTTCTCTCTTTCTCTGGTTCGTTATCAGACCAGGATTTTGGACTCATCACCATTCATCCTCAAGGAAACTGGAAAGCTCCAGACTCCAAGCGGGAAATGCTTTCTAACCTGGAGAGCTAGGTTAGCGTTTCAGACTCTTCTCACAAAGAGTTAGTATTTGAAACAATTCTTGAGTCAGTAGAGCTGTTCTGTGGCTGTGTTTGGCCTCTCAAAGTGACTGTTTTGCTTGGTACAGCTACTAGCTGGCCTTCCCATCGGTGCACCCAGAGTTTGGGGCTCCCATGTTTGGTTCAAGCTGGAACGTGGCTTTCTGCAGCACTCTTGAGATACTCATTGATTCCAAGTTGCCGCCCCTGCTGCCTGGCACTGCTGTTCCTGTCACCTTGGCCTTTGCCTGCCTTAGTTCATTTGTCCTGCTCTCCCAGTCCCTCCTTGTATCTCCTTTCCTTCCTGTCATCGGCAGGTTGTGTCTCTACATGCCTGTCGCACACCTGAGCTGGGGAGGATGCTTAGAGAGCGCGCTGAGATGGCTGGAAGTGTTTACCAGACAGGGAGGATAATAAGCTATTCAATCCCCCACTGCCTTCCCAAGCCTGCTTTCTCAGATGGTTTTCCAGATGTCTAATCCCAGATTTCATAGCCCAGCCCAGCTCCTGTTTGATGGGATCTCTCCTTCCCTGGGTGAGATGGCGTGCTAGAGCTAGGTCTTAATTTAAGCCGCAGAAGAGCACTTCTTGGTGCTTTGCTGCAATCTGCGGCATTCTGACCAAGTTAGTTGCTCCTTTTTTACCTGTTTGGAGCTGAAGGAAGCAATCTGGTACACAGGAGAGAACCCCCACTACATTCAGTAGTGTGGGGAAGGCAGGAGGTTCATGCATGTCCTGGGAAGAAGCTCAGGAAAAGGGCAGTAGCCTTTCCATGCTCTGGATAGGACAAATCCATACAGTGTGAGACTTTGCCAGGTTGCAGCCTCTGAACCAAAACCATTTTAAAAGCCAGCATCTGTATGGTTTTGCAGTGCTCAGCCTTGTGCCTGGCATTGTTGTGTGCTGAGGGATGGTGTGGAGATGTGGCTGGGATTCCTCATCCTCTGGGGACCATCATTTTGATTCTCACTTGGGCTGTCATTGTCATTTGTCTTCAAACCCTGGAGCTACCCTGTCATTTTGGTGCAGCTTGGGACACATTTGAGAAGGAAAGATTTGCCTTTTTTGAGTAAATCTGGTTCATTCTAATGCCTATCGAGGATTACTCGTGCTTCTTTCCTATGGGACAGGCCCCTGTGTTTTGTCCTGCCTGCTCAGTGGTGCCTGACTGCATTTCCATGGCACAAACCTCCCCTTACCGTGAAACACTTGGGGAGGAAAGGGGCTTTGTAGATGTAATACTCTTCTCTTAGAGACAGATGTTTGATTTTGTAATACCGTGAACAGTAAAAGAAATGCTATCCAAATGTAGGTTTCACTGAAAATCATTTCAATACATGAAGGAAACTCATCCTTAGTTAAAAACTGGAATCCCTTGTAGCAGTTAGGGGAAAGAATAATGTTACTGATGAGACAAAACTTCTATTCCACAAACTGGGAAAAAATTCTTAAGGACAAAAATATGACCAAGGCACTTTCCCAATTTATTCTTTTTCTGATGCATTTTGCTGCCTTCAATTTTAAATTCATTCCAGGCTCCCTCTGCACTATCTGGAGGGCAGATAGAATGGTTTAGGGGCTAAAGCCTTAAACAAACCGTTTATGTCACTGTCGAAAAGAGCTGCAGAGGGAAAAATAGATGATGACAAATAAGCTGCATCAAAAGTTCTACGATTGCTCTTGGTTTCAGATTTGGTTTTGTTACACGCTGCAGAAAATGCAAGACCCCAAACATTAGGAAGAGGAGGCAGAGGAAGGCTGGAGTTGTCTTCTTTGTACAAGCCCGAATTTCTCTCTCCTCACTGTGCTGAGTCGTGTTTCTGCAGTGCCGAATGAACTGGAGCCGTAGAGCTGCCCAAGTGTTCCTGTGTGTGTGTCTCCTAGCCTTAGTGGTTTTCATGGTCCAGCTGTGACCCTTCTTCGGCTTCCTTCTTGCCTTTCCTAATAGTATTTTTGAGATGACAAGCCCTGTGTGTTCTCTTGTCCTTGTGTAAACCCCTGTTACCTTTCATTGGGTGATATGATCTCAGCAGACATGAAATAAAAGGTTTGATTTTTCAAGGGATATCATTTGCAGGTGTGGAAAAATAGAAGCAGAGGGTGAGGTTGAAAGAGAGGAGCCAAATGTGGAGGTTCAGGCTCCCGTTTTGGGGAGGTGTTTAAGATAACTGAAGCTGAAGCCTTCCAAAGCTGCAGGTGCTTAGAAATTTGGAAGAGCTGTGCTTTTAATAAGAGAAATATGCACGTGCAGGAGCATTTCTGGTTGCTGTAAGACATGTTCTGCTATTCCTCTCACATTACAATACCAGAGTCCCGCTGGTTTCCAGAGAGCAATGCACAACATCTCAGGGAGGAGGAGGAGGAGGAAGGGTGTTAGACTCTAACCCCCTGAGAGCAGAAGTGCTGGCAGGAGGCATCTCACCTCGGGGAAGTGATCTTCATGGGTTACTAGTTTTATCAGCAGTACATCCTTTTATACAGAGAGAAGGAAGAGAGGAGAGAAATTCCATCCGGCTCTGCTGATTCAGTGGAGTAAAGAGGTGGAATTCATTAGGAAAACAGTTGTTTATGGCACAGCTTTAGTCGGAGGATTCTTCCATTTTCACGTCCTGCTTTTTTTGATGATGGATTGGTTGAGAGACAAAGCAAGCACTAGGGGTGCTTGGTGTCTGTGTTTTTATTTTTTCATTAAAGTTTAATTGCATGACTTGTTACGTGATGTAACTTCTGGAAACGCCTGGTGTAGTTGCTTGCAAGAGGAGGTTTTTGTTTGTTGTCTTTGAATCTTAGGTGCGGGAGTGTTAAACCTCAAAGAGGTATTCAGACTTGTGTAGAGAGAGAAAACATATATATATGTAGGGTAGGTTTTGATTAATGGAAGAACTGAAACTGCTGTGAGAGAAGAATCTCCTTTATGTGAAAGCTCTTCTGCTACATCGCTAGGACAGAGACTTAAGGGCCTTAAAATTAGTGTAACTATAATTTATATCCACCTTAAGGACACTCTTTGCCTCCTGATCAGTAATGGAGCCTTAAATATAAATGGATCCTTAGCTTGCAAACACGCAAATATTTTCTTTACTCACATAAGATGTCAAAGGAAAGGTTTCTGTAAGGAAAAGAGTCATTTGCATAAGTACAGCATCAAACGACTGAAGATTTGTATTGCAGAAACAACAACAATCACATTAAAATCGTCCTGCTTTAATAGTTCAGGGGAAAATACAACAAAAACATTGAAACTGCAGTAGATGTTGCTGTCTGTATTGGTATCGATTTCATCATTTGCATTGCCTTAATCTTGGGTGGGTGAAGATTAAGAATCTCAGGGTAGAGGTATGTGTGTGCAATAAACGGGTAACGTCTTAAGCAGCTTTCCTGTGCTTGGAGATGATGGTTTGAGGTCAGCGTGTTTCCTCCATAAAGCCCAGCTTTTGGAAAACAAAAGAGGATCTTTCTAAATAAAAATCACGAAAGGAAAAACATCCATTAAACAATGAACTGGGGGGAAAAGTGCTTATTACCTTGTCCAAACTTCACGTGCCTTGTAAACATGACAGCAAAGAGACCTCTGGGTCCACACACAAGACGGACTCTTTCCCACTGTGCAACACGTCAATTCCCAAAGGAAATCTGGAGCGTAAGTGCTGAAGAAAAGGAAATGGTAGTGATTGTATTCTATAATCTAAGGCCTTTTATGTATCAAACATTTCTACCTGTTTAACTTGAGATGTGGTAGTTAAACTGATAGCCTGCATGGAAACTATTATTTTGGTTCAGTTCAAATGAATTAGTAACAGATTTCTTCAAAAGTCATATAAATCAGAGAGGTAGCACTGCATTAAACCTGTACAGGTTTGTATGAGGTAACTTGTTACACACATTAAGAGAAATCCACGTCTGAAATACTGTTAATCAAGTATGAAAAATGAAATGGGAGGAAATTCACTCTGTAGAGCATTTGTGAATTAAGGTTAACATGTTCATAAAATGATGATAAAAAAATGAGCAGTGGTCACCTTCAGCGGTGGTTCCTTTGAAAGAGAGCTGAGCTTCATCAAAGTAAAAGGCCATTCCCTCAGAGTTGGGAAAGGGAGTCTCGCCTAAAACTTTCCCAGGAAATGGTGGGCCTGAACTCCTTTCACCTAGAATGCTGGAGGGATTTCTTGCTTCCCATTGGGTTTCTGCTCGACAGTGAGGAGTGGTTTTCACAAGAACTATGGGATGAGCATGTCCCAGGATGTGCTTCTGCACCCACGATGTGGGGTTGCGTCCTGCTGCAGGTAAGTACAGGTTTCTGGAAAGACACACACCTTTTTTTCTCTAGGTGTCATCCTTGAATAGTTTGTCCCTCTAATTTTGGTTTTGTTTGGGGTGTTTTCAGACCTTGTTACTATACATAATTTGTACATTTGTGTTGTCTGTAAATGGTTTGTTCTGGACTGTGAATATCCCACCATACACCAGCACAGGTAGGTCTAGGACTGGCAGTTTTGTCCCCAGCGCGTGAGCGTGTGGCTGTGTGGTTGCAGGGCTATAGGCTCACACTACACAGGGTGCTATTTCAGAGTGCATGCAAGGGTTTCTGTTCCTGCTGGCCATCTCTTTAGTGAGCCTTTCTCTGAACCAAATAGGAACCAAAACATGGTCCTGGAGTGCTCCACTGCTGAACAGCTTCCTTGATGTCAGCTTTAACAAAAACCAAATGCAAACCCAAAAAACCTCAGCCCAGTTTAATAAATCACAAACCAAACCACCAGGCTTCAAGTGGAGATCGTCTCCCCTTAGACTGAGTTTATTCAGCAAAGAAGGGGATAACCTAGTGGTTAGAGCACAGACCAAAATCTTCCAGCCCTTGACTAAATTGCTGTTTGAGTTTGGTCAGGTTGCTTTCACTCCTCTTTCTCCCACCTTCGCTGGCAAGTGAAGGATTCCCACGTGGCATGTCATGCAGGAAAGCTGGAAGTCTGTTTGGGCAGCAAATACATCTGCATACTTGGTGATTGTACATCAGGAATGCAAGGAGATCTCTGTGTTCCCATGCGCTTGCTCATCTTTGTCAGGGAAATAACTCCGGCTTTTAAAACTAGCAAAAGCAATTAGTTCACTCCAGGGACCAATAGGAGGAAATATGTCATTTTAAGAATGGATTTGGTGGTGGGGATCTCAGAGGCTTTCTGTTAGGTTATGATATTTCTGCTGCAAACCATGTCTATAGATACACTGTGCTCTCAGAGAGCCGGGGCTCATTCGGCCCTGTGATCGTAAAATCATGGAATGGTTTGGGCTGGAAGGGATGTTAATGCTCATCCGGTTCCAACCTTCATGCAGTTGATCTGACAGTGGAATAACAGCCTCAAAGTACTGCACATCACTATGGCATAAGCGTATGTATGGAACGGACCTGTAACACCTAATTGTAACAAGTAACCAGGATACTGCGTGCGCACTTCTAAACTTGGCTGGGTTAATAAAACGTGCTGATTGTTCCCTGAGGATATCAGGGGACTGGGTGGTATTAGTGAGGGTCACCAGTTCAAATCTGGGGCGAGTTAGCAGTGACTGCAACAGCCCTGTTCCATCCCTGCGTGCTTTCTCCTGAGCTCCTCATAGGCAGGTGGCTGTGTCCATACAAGGCCCACTTTGCTGGAGGCTGGATTAAAAAGGGAGGACGTGGGGCTGACATGGGGCTTCAGAAATACTTCTGCTTGGGATGTCAGGCCCTGTTCTTGTATAGGTTTAAAGCACGAAGCTGCTCGCCCACATCCTCTGGATTCACACACCTTGCAACTTGTCACCTTATTTACCTGTTGGAAGCAACAATTGATTTAAATATGGTATTGTATTCTTTAAAAAATGATGGTTGGTTTCTAAGTTTCCAAGAGAAAGAAAAGGTAGAAATAGTTGGCTATTGCTCTTGCTGACGATGGGGATTCAGGCTGCAAGTCCGAGATAGAAAGCATTTTCTATTTGGGGGATAGAGTATCGCCCCTATTACCTATACAGTGCTTCTGCATCAGTTTGGGAAAGGCAACATCGAGCAGGGGGATAATATCAGCTCACACCTGCACTTCTGGGTGAGCACAGGCTTCTTGGCTTTCCAGGTTGTGCAGGAGGGGTCTCAGGAGGGGGTCAGCACGCTCCTCTGTGTAGAGAACTGGCTTTTTCTGCTATGCTCTCTGCAGCATCCTGACCCTCCAGCACACATGGGAGGCTGAACATCATGACATGCTGAACGGGAGGGCAGCTTCTGGTCAGGCGCTTGTATTTTTGCTGCCTTAGCTGCTGTTATAAATTCCTCACTCTGGCCTTTCACTTCTGATATTCCTCCCTTGGCCAAATCAAAGACGGTTTTGTTACCTCCGGCTCCCTGCGGACGCGGCAGCTTCAGGCAATGAAATATGCTCCAGCCTTTAGAGGGAGGACAGGGGACCCGCTGCTGGGAATCCGAGGTGGAGAAGGGTTCCGGGAACAGGACTGAGGCTTTTGCCTTCGTTTCAGCCCGTGTGCATGTGCAGGAACAACAAACCTCCCTGGTTGTGTGCTGGGAGAATAGATGAAGGTGCTTGAAAGGGCTGTGGGATTTATAATGTGGAATGAAAACCACCCAGCAGCATGTGGAGGCTGGCACTGAGATGTGCTTGCTCCTCCTTGCAACTGCCCACTGCGGGAAGTAAGTGCAGCACATCTTCTACATTAATACGTACTGTAATAAAATGGATGAACTGGGGAGTAGTTGTGCCTGAAAGTATAAAGAGAGGTAGGTGGGATTGCCTGAGGCTTGGACTGGGCAAGGAGGAGCTCAGTCCTAGTGACTGGGCATAGATATTGAAGTTAGAAATGAGAATGCGCTTTAGGCTCCTGGAACTTCCCCCCTCCCCCCCCCCCGTTTTTTCCAG
>JANRGW010030516.1:0-20260 GCA_024733675.1 Psilopsiagon aymara | reverse complement strand
GTGGTGCTGGACAAAATTGGGATTCCAGATTGCTCTTTTCAGAGCATTCAAAAGCTCACATGTTCTTGTAGGACTGAGACCCAGCTGATGTACAGGAGGGAGGAGAGCTGGAGTGGGGCAATGGAGTTTGCTCCTGTGGCTGCTGATGTTTGGAAATGAAGAGTGCTGAGCCCAGTGTGATCCCTTCTATGTCACTGTGTTGCTGCTTATGAACCTGGGAGACCAAAAGTGCCTCTTTGGTCTTTGCCATCGATTGAAGGAGCCCTCAAAGGCTGCAGTGAAGCATGGCAGGCTCTACACTCATGCAATTCCTGGAGGAAACCCATTTTTCTTCCCCTTAAATGACCATCCTCCCCCTTGGGTGATGGTTGGGAGAAAAGGCACATGAAGCCCAGCTTGGCAGAGAGGCAGTGCTGAGGATTAGGCAATTACTGTGAAGGGTAGAAATAACTCTTCAGATCCTGCAACACGATCATCATATTCCCCTCAGGGCCTGGTTGAGGGCCATCAGCTCTTTTTCAGAGCTGAGGAGTTGAGGGATGCTCAGGAGGCTCCCCAGGGCTGCTGGGTCAGGGCCCTTCGCACTCTGGAGGAACTCCCCTTTCCTCCACGCATACATCTTCATCTGCAGCTCCAACAGCTCCTTTGGAAGAAGAAGGGAAGGGCAGGAGCTTCTCCTGGAGGAGCTGCCCCTGTCAGCAGCATTGAGCGGGTGCAGGGGGGGGTCTGGCCAGCGAGCAGGCGAGCGCACACAGGAATGATGCTGGAAGCCAAGGCTGGTCCTGCTGATGTGGCCCTTTCTCCTGCAGCGGATCATAAAATATGGCTCAAATTTTCATTACGGCCTCTATTGATTATCTTTTGGGACAGATGAATTATAGGGAACATTAAATTAAAAAAAAAAAAGGGAAATATCTGAATGAGTTTGGGAGGTCGATGACAGAAAGGCTGACGCACCAAGCCTTACCGGCACTTGCCTGCTCTGTGGGCCTGCTGGGCCCTTCCTGTGGTCCCCGTTGGAGCTCCCCTGGTCCCTGTCAGCTGCCCCTGGGGAGCAGCAGGCTCTGCGGTGGCCGTGGGCTATCCCTAGGGACAACCCAGACACGAAGGTGGTGGATGGAGCACCTGGGTGCTGTCACTGTATCCTGCTCCCTGTGCTCTGCCTTGGCTGAGTGGTGGCCTCTGGGGACCTTGCAGTTGAACAGTACTTGATAGAGTGTCTGACGCCTACCCTGGGATGCTCCAATGAAAGGGGTAATCAGGGCTGTGAATGGGAAAAGGCCAGGTCAGTGTGTTTGGAGACAAATTTGGGTATAATGCATCAAAACCAGCAGTGAATCATAGGAGTAGTAATGGGCTTTCAAAGGTTTCCTCATTCCCCACACCAAAAGAAACATCACTGTCCTCATCTCCCCTGCATTGAGGGGTCTGTACTCTCTCTTGGGTTCATTGAGCGGAGGAGCTGGTTCTCAATGTGGTTTGTGGTCAGTGACCTTTGATTCCAGGTAAGAGAAGTGCCAGGATCGAATCATCCCACTGTTAATGTGGTGGATTGAAGTCAAACCAGAGGAAGAGAGATCTGGCTTCTCGCTGGCTCTGCCCAGCTCTGTGCTCATGTGCAAGAGATGGCCCAGTAGGGCTTATCCTCTGCTCACTTCTCTATTCCACTGGGGTGGGTGAAATCCTGTAACCTGGAATGTCATCAGCACGCGCTCAGCAGCTGGTGGTGGGAATAATGGATGGTGCCTCTTTCAAAGAGCCGCAGTTCCCTTCCTTTTCCCGGTGGTAGCAGGAGAGCCCTGATGCAGACACAGGAGCTGGATGGCTTTAAAATGCCATGTCTGCGCTTGGTTCCCGGGTTGTTTGGTGGCAGCCAGGCCGGCAGCCAGTGCTTCTGAGGAATTCTCTGTTTTCTTTGCTAACACTGAGAAGAATGCAGGCAGGGTCCCTCTGCAGCCACCTGCCTTCACACGGCAGCTTGAAAGACAACCCCCCCCCCAAATGCCTCCATTCAGATGCTGCTGCAGACTGACCTGGGCAGACAGCAGCCCCTTCTCCTCTCACCCATCCCCTGCCCACCACCACCAGCTCCCCTTCTGGTGCCTTTTGTTCACCCAAGTGCTCAGATCCCCATTTCTCTGTCCTGAAACCATTCAGCAGGCAGTTTGGCCAGCCTGCACGTGCTGCAGGGGCAGAGCTGTCTCTGCCCATACCGTTGCCCGCAGTGCCAGCCTGGAGAAGCACTCTGGTGTGCAGACACCTTGTGCGTTCACTGATGTGTTTGTGTAACCTTGCAAGTAAAACCAATGTGAGCATTCATCCTTGCTTATGGGAGATTTAGGTGCCGGCACAGGGGGCCACCATTCTGAGTGCTTGCTGCACGCTCGTGTGTACGTGTTCCACTTCCTTGCAGACCTGTACTGATTTCACAAGCCATCCCCAACGCTTTGGCTTCACCTGGGCGAATGCAGAAGGTGGTGGTTTCCATGGCTCCACGGCCTGGCTCGAGCGGCACACCCTTTCTGTGTAAGCTGGCTCCCTGGAGCCCATTGTTTTTTGGCAAACAGCTTCATAAACTCCTCCAACAATTAAACTGAGAAGAAAAAAAGCCAGAAGAAGTCAAAACCAAACACAACAAAAACCCCCATGTATTACGGAGCGAGGCAGCAAACAGGTTGGAGCAGCTCCCTGGGCCGGCTCCGGCCCCAAGCCCCCCGAGCACAGGCTGCACTTGCTGGACTTGGTTTTGGGAGGTGCCTGCCCTGCTCCAACCCACCAAACTGCAGCGAGCGAACAAACATGAAGGAAAAGGTCACGTTATTCACTTTTCTTTCTTTCCAAGCTGCGAACATCCCTCTCTCGGGGAGGGGAGGCTGCACAGATGCCAGCTCTGATTCATTTAAATATTTACCAATCCCAGGTTTTTGTTTTGTTTTTTCACTTGTGTATGTTTGCGCTCTGTTTGTGTCCCATAAAATACCTGGTGTTTTGGGCGTACCCCGTTCGCAGGGCGCATGAGATCACACTGAAAAAATGCAGCGAAAAACATTTTCATGCCACGACACATCAAATAGGATTTTGAATTAAGGTGAAGATTCCCCCCCCCCCCTTTTTTTTTATCTCTGAAGTTTGGGTGAAAGGGTTTTCTTTTTCTATTTCATAACCCTTTTATTGAAGTAGGAAGAAAAATTGATAGGGAAAGCCTTTACGAGTTACTTTTGCCTCATGTCACCGTGTCAGACAGCACTGGTCAGGGCACCCCTTCGTGTGTGTTTCTGGTGGTGGTTTGTTCCAGTGGGCAGCAGTGAAGTCTTGAGTCTGGAGCCAGTGCCAGCCCCGAGCTGCATGAGCGGCGGCAGCTCCGGTCCTTGTCTGTCAGACTTGCTCTGAGGCAAGTGCTGTCTCTGCATCCCTGGCACGGGGGGCTCGTCTCCTCTGGAGGTGCTCTGAGGCTCCCAGGCAGCGTGCTGTGTCCAGGGGAGGGAAAGAATGACCTTTGGTGGGGCTCCAGGCACTCATGGGCCTGTGTGCCCCAGAGCCCGGTGCAGGAGCCAGTCTGGGCTCTTCGTGGCACTTTGTCCATGGTATGGGATTTTCTATGTGCTTTTTGGGCACAGTCCTCTGGGAGGGAAGTTTTATTTGTGGGTTCAAGCAGTGAAAACACTGCTGACACTCACCCCACCTCCTTTTAATTGTTTTCCATGCCCATTGGGTCATAGTCTGATCCCAGCTGCATCTGGGAAAGCACATGGCTGTTCCTTGGGAAAATGGAGCATCTCCAAGTGGAGGGCCGCAGTGCTGGGATGAGGGTCCAGCCACCTCCTTTCTCTGCTGTGTGGCCAGCAAGCCAGGCCCAAAGCACCAGTCTTTTGCAGGGGATTTTTTGTTTTACTGCACTATAAAGGACCACAGCTTGACCCTCCCCACTGTGAGCAGCGGGTCTTGAGGCTCTGTGTCAGGAGGGGACTGGGGACAGCGAGGGCTCAGTGACAATTGGAAGCTGGCACTGGAAACAGACATCAGCACTGGGGTGCCGGGGCACTGCTGCCCTGTTAGAAGCCTTGAGGCTGTTGTTGGGGCAGGGGTAGATGTTCGTATGTCTGATGGAAAGAGGGTTTGTGCTGCTGGAACTCAAGTCCTGTGTTCTCTGCTGTGGGGAAAGGGAAGGAGAAGGGGAATAAAGTGGGTGGGTGCAGGGAGGGCAGCAGTGGTCTCCTCTGAGCCATTAGCCAGAATCTGAAATTGGACCTGTTACTTTTGAGGAATGTAGGGCAGTGGAGGGGAGATGTTGTGTGAACGTGCAGGCGGCTCTTGCTTCAGTGTCCTAGGCAAATGCCAGAGCGTAGGATGGCAAGGAGTAGTAATTACCCCACAGCTTCAGCTCCACCACTGCACTCTTTGATCACTTATTACTTTTCTATTCCTTCTGCTTCTTGCTGTAATTGTTACAAAATCTCTCTGCTTTGGGAGGGGTCCAGGACTCCAGGGCCCAATTGCATCTGCCCTGATTCAGAAAGTGGGTCATGCTGCTTGGTCTGGGAAGAAGATACTCATCTTGCTTAGCATGATATTTATTAGGAGATAGGGAAGGGAATGCAACCGCACTGTTGCCTAGAAAATTGCTCTGGGGGGATAGCAAAGGACTTGTGAGGGCAGAGCACAGGAGGTTCTTGCACACCCGGTGCCTGCTGAAGCTGTGCCACGTTCTCCATGCCTGCGCTGCCGCATCCCTCCCACCGGGATGTGGTGCCAATGGTTGGAAGGGTGATAGTGGAACTTGGGACGAGGAAGGGACTTGTGGCTGCTCCCATGCCAGGTGCTGATGGGCTCTTTCCCTTCCCTGGAATAGAGGCTGGTGGGAATGGAGGAGGGGGAAGATCAGATCTGTTTGTTCATAGAGACGTGCTGTTCTCCCAGCAGCAAGGGAAGACCTAACCTGGTTGGGTCTTGATGTGGACAAGTGATCCTGCTCCTGCACCCCTCCAGAAACACAATGAGCTTGGGTGCCCGCTCATAGCTAAGACCAATTGGAAAACATGGATCCAAAGCCTGGAGTAATTTACTCTGTGGTGTATCTGTCTCTCATTAAACAACAGAGAGAAGGAAACTGGATAGAAGCAGCAGATGATGATCCAGCCAGTGGTGGTACAGCAGGGTCCCACAGCAGGGACTCTCCTCATGGGGGGTAAGAGAGCGCAGCTCATCCTGCCAGGCTGGCTGGGCCTGTGCTGCTGCTTGTGTGAAATCACCCTCGGGATTATCCAAAGGAAGAACTGGCAGCTCCAGTAACTTGGAGGGCCGGATCCTCCACTCCTTTAAATTGGCATGTCTTCACTGAAGCCACTGAAACTGCACTGATTTTACACCAGGTGAGGCTCTGGTCCTTAGCCTTCTGAAAGAAGGGGGCAAGAGGGCATGAAACAGAGATTTGATAGAGCCCACTTACAAGCGTGGGGACTCCCGAGCTGTCCTGAGTGGAGAGTGGGTCATTTCCTTACATCTTGGCCAACTTAGAAGGGCTCTGAATTCTTGGGACTATGGCAGATGCCAAAGCACGGCTTTTCTGGGGGGATGAGGGACCCACATCTTTGCCAGCACTTTGAAATACATGTCAGCAGGGTTTGGTAGGAGCATTTCCTACTCATAGCTCCTTAGAGGCAGCATGGTGAGAGCGTTTGGAAACACAATGAGGGCCCTCACCTTTTGATTTGGCCTGGTTTGAACCCTGCCAGGCTTGTTCTCTTCCCCTGTCCCATCTTTCCACACACATTCAACTCCACCAGTATCCCCTGTGGCATGTGCTGCCCGTGGCTGAGGCAGGCTGTGGCTTTAGCCTTTCACTACTGCCACCACAGCTTTCTAATTCCTCTGAGATGATGGGAGGAGAGTCTCCGCTTCAAGGAAGTTGAGTAGCCAGTGTCCATGTCCCGCGTGGCTGCTCCATTGGGCAGCATTAAGCACATGCTTCCAGAGGATGCTGGTTCCTGGTGTGGCAAGCCAATTTTGTTTTCCCAGCTCTGCAGCTTGTTCTTAGGTGGGGGTATTATGGGATGTATGTAAGAAGGTATGTTCATATCGTGTTTCTAGAGGAGGTTGTTTGCTGCAGCACCGGGCTCTTGGGACTTGCAGGGATGCACTCACATCCGGGGTGGATCTGGACAAGGGTTTCAGCAACTCCCGGTGCAGCAGCTCAGGGCCGGAAGTGAAGAAGGGATAAAATATCCAGCTGAAACTCCTGTAGGATGTAATTACCTGAGCTGGAAGCTGGCCAGGACAGCAGGTATCGTGCGTGCATCATCTGCTGGTGGTATCAGAAGCAGCCGGCGCAGCAGGAGAGGTGGTCAGGAGCCAGGAGTGACGGTGTTGGTGCGATAGGGCTGCCCCTTGCCGCTGCCTCTGTGGGCACTCGGCATAACGGCTTTTGAAGTCACTTGGTGTTTGTTTCCATGGTGGTTGTGTGCACGTACCACGGTGCCTTTAAAATGCTCCTGGGAAGCTGCAGCCCATGGATGGATGGCCCTGTCCTGGCGCTCATTCGAATGCTCCCACTTTTTCCATTTAAAACGAAAAGAGGAAAAAAAACTTCAACAAAAAAAGAAAAAAACAAGGAAAAAAAAAAAAGCCAACAAAGGAAATTGACTTCCCAAAAATTACAGTAAGCTCACATTTGAGGCCTGGCATAAATCCATCCCGGCCAGGAAACTCGGCATTAACCAGTGCGCTCCCATGGCTGCTGGGAGGGGTTGCGCTCCAGCACCACAGACCAAAGCTTTAGAAGTTGGGGGCTTGGGGATGAAAGTCCTCAGCGTGTCCCTGAAGGTGTTTTCAAGCGCATCCATGCACCCATAAAAGCAGCATTAGATACAGGGGCAGCTTCAGGGTGAGGGTTAACGCCAGGATCCAGGAGCGGATCCCAGCACCTGAGCAGGGCTCCTTGCACCAGGACTTTCCCCGTGGGCTTTGTGTTGGAGGAGCAGGGCCAGGGCGGTACAGCAGGTACCTGCCAGCGGCTGCTGGGGAGCCTGGAGACTTTACACCCTAGCCCAAGCTGCACGTGAGGACAGAGTTGACTCTTCTTTGCTCCCACTTGCTCATGACACAGCGCAGCATACATCAAGGTGATTGACAGCCGCAGTTCAGTTCAGGTTAGAGGGGAAGGGATGGGGGCAGCGCTGGGCTGGGCAAGCAGAGGAGCAGGTCACAGGAGGAGGCTCCGAGCAGAGATCCTGGCTGCTGCGGAGGGCCAGAGGTGGCCTGAGCTGAGGGGATGGAGGGGGGCTCACAGAGCACCCGCTGGGGCTGAGCTGTCAGTGCTGTGTGCTCACAAGGACTCGCTTCACACATCAGTGCTGGAGAAGTAAGGAACGGGCTCCTGTACCCACTGCTGCAAAGAGGCTGGGAGGGGGATGAAGGTCCAGCCTTGCTCCTGCTATCCCTGGCTTTGGTGGGTTGTAACCTGCTTGTGCTGTGAATGTTCACAGCTTTAGGGTAGCACAGGCAGGAGGCTTCATGGCAGAGCTTTGATTGTATCTCATTTGAGAGGCTGGGGGACGTTGGGATGTGTTAAGGCTGAAAATATTTACAGGTTTTGAAGTTGAATAGCAAACAGGAAAAGCCCTTTAAAAAGTGAGTGTAGTGGATATTCAAAACAGGGATTGCCATGGAAACGCCACAATATTTGCTTAAATTGACACAAAGGTTGCTGGTTGCAGGGTTCTGGCTCCTTTGGCTCCATTTTCTTTGGCCCAGCACCTATCACAAATTGATCTCAACAACCCTCTTTTGTTTTGCTTCTTGTGTTTTTGTCTGATGGGAATTAAGAACAAACCACCACCAAAACTGCAAATCCCACCTCGGGACGGGGCTGAAGCTCCTGAGCTTCTGTCAATTGGTTTAATGTTGTGAGTAAGGTAAAAAGTTCTTGTTCTTTTAATCTGTGAATTTATTCATTTCCTCCCATGCAGGAAATGGAAGGGAATTGTCTTTAACAGCCTTGGGAAAGCGGGGAGAAGGGTGAAGCCTGTCACAGAGGTGGCAGTGTGCTTCCAGGGAGTGGGGCTTGGCTTGTTAAGCTCAGACTGAAATTTGGGAGGTTTGGTTTTAGCTCCAGTTCTGCCTCAGCTTTGCCAAGTGACCTCTGACAAGTCTCTTATGCCTCACTAAACTGGAAATAATAATTCTTCCTTTGTATCTGTAACGTGTTTGGGGTTGAAGAATTCTGTCTGATGTGGGGGTGTGCAGCTCTAGGGCTCTGTAAGGGACCTTTTCCCCATCATCTCACATGTGCAGAACTGCTCAGCTGGTGATGGGGGAAGCTCCCTGCAGTAAGTGGCTTAGCCCTGTAGGCTGCTGCTGCAGCTCATTGACCTGGAGTGTTCCCTGGGGAAAGTTGGAGTGTGTGGCCCACTGGATCATCCCCTGGGTGGTTTGTACCTTGACTTCTGCATGGACCACACATGGCAAAGAAGGAGGCCGGGGTGCAGTGTGTTTGGTAGGGTGTGCAGTGCCTTGCCTCTCTGGACTGTTGTGTGTGACCAAAGCTGATCTGTGGGTGGCTGTGGCATTTGAGGTTGGCGTCATTGCTTGTGCTCGTGATTCACCTGAGCTCTTGGACTGCTCGGTAAGGAATATTCATTTCCTTTTGAAACTCTCCTCAGGGCCAAGAGACTTCACCAAGTGAAGGGAAGCCATCAAATTCACACTGTCTTCACGTGAGACCACCTGCAAAACAAAGAGCCTGACTTCTCTCCTGGCTTTGCACTCTGGAATGGACCTTGAAGCTGGTGACTTCTCAATGCAAGGTACTGACTTGTTCTTGTAATCAAACTCTCTGCTCTGAAGTAGGACTGGAGTGAGTGATTTTGGCTCTCCAGAGCTTCCATTCCAGCTCCTGGCAAATCTCCGGCCCATAAAGTTTAGAAGAGCTGCTGAAAGTCATTGCTTTTGGGTGGCACTGGTGTGTCTTGGGCTGGCTTACAAGTAGGACTGGGTTTACCCCTGCCATCGCTGCCTATTTCTGCAGACACAGGCACCCAGCTGACACAGCAAAGCACCAGTTTGAACAGCTCCCTCTCTCAGCTGCCTTCTCCTAATGAGCTGCTGTGCAGCCTTAGCAATTAGGTAGGTAGTGTGCCAGAACTGGCTGCATGGGAGTCCCCTGGGTAAGTATTGTGTGGGACAGTTTCTGATTGACTTGTTTCACAAAAGAAGAGGAGTTTGAGGATGTCTGTGGTCACGGTGGGAAAGTCAGAAAGGTTGTGAGAGGGTGGGACTCTGTTTCTAAAAGCCATTTTGCTTTCTTCACTGCTTGGCTCCCATCACAGCTTCTCCACAGAGAAAGGTATGGCACAACATGGGTAGAAGAAAGCCACTGTGGGATATCAACAGAGGGATGATGTATTTCTTCTCAATGGTTTGGGGATTTGGGAGGTACCTGCTGGCAGTGCCATACTGCTGCACATAGAAGGGTGAGGATCCTCGCTGTGGCTGGGCTTTGCATGATGTTTTGTCTGCTCTTGGGGGGATAGAGGTTTTCTCAGGGGGTATCTCCATACTGTGTTGGCACCAGTGAGTGATGGTGATGCCTGAATGAAGATGAGCAACCCCAAGTGCCTGTGGGGATTGCGTAGCACTGTGTTCCTCGGTCTTTTGCTTCTGTGCCACAAATGATACTTGGGCAAAGCAGCATTTCCAATGCTGTTGTGTGTCACAGGTACAGCTGAGACCTGAACTGGAAGGATCGGGGTGGAGGGACTGCGTTGGCTTAGCAAGAGCGAAGAGGAGCAAAGTCCCAGGGCTGAGATGTTGGTCTGGGGCTTCATCCCTGGCTCTGTGTGGCCCGGGGGGAATTTGCTTGTTCTCAGTGCTCTACCTTAAAGAGCAACAGGCGTGATCCTCTAAGGCTCAGCAGAGCTTAGCGCCTGCCACGTGTTTGGAGCCTACAGACCTGAGTGCTTTCAGTAAACCTGCCAGGAAATAGTGTGCTTCAGGATGGGATATGGGTGAACTGTGCCTTCCCACACCTTCCTCGTGCTGAAACTCCTCCAGGGTCTGGCATGCTTTATTTGGAAAGCTTGGTTTTGAACTGTTAATGTCAGGAATTCTGGCCTTTATCCCTATGTGAGCTGCTCTGGTGCCTGTGTCCCCTTTTAGAGCAGCAGCACACGTCTTCCCAGACCTCCAGAGGCAAGAGAGCTTCCCAAATCAGAGCTCTGCCCAAGGGAATAGGGTAGTGGAACATGAAAAGCCTTGAGGTTTTGTCACATAAGATACAGATTCTCAAGTTTGACTGTAGCAGGTGAATTTTCCACCAAACATCCTTATGTGGCCCTCCAGAGAGGCCCAACATCCATGGGGAGAAACTCTGCTGAGGAAGCTGCTGCAGAGGTTCTGGGTCTATTTTTCCATCATGAGGAGCTTTTCCAGCAGCTCCTGGTATTGCAAGCTCTCATGTCCATCTGGCATGGGCCTGGGATGTGCAAGACCTTTGAGCCAGGAAGGCAAGAGGAGGAGACAGGTGTATCAGGAATTCCGTAAGTGCTGAAGTGAACCTTAAGGTTCAGGTTCTTGCAGATCACTAATCCTTAATGTTTGCCTTCTCCTTCTGCTGGGTCCATTGCCTGTACAAAGCCGAGTGTTCTTCAGGGGCTGTTTTCTGAGGGTCAGGAGCTCATTAGAGACAATGGAAGTACTTCCTTTGACTCCAGCTGTTTTCTGAGGTCCCCCTAGTTCTCTAAGCATCACTTCAGTGAAGGAGATGCATTTAGCCTCTCAGGCATGTGGCTTTGTGATCGCTCATGCTGTGGACTAGAAATCCCTGTGTTCCAGTCTTCAGCCCTGGAGCAAGTTGTATGGCTTCTACTTTCAAAACAAGCTCAATTGACTTTGGGCTACAGAGGCTGTTTGCACGTTCTCCAGAGCCCATCCCTAGGCTGTGATTGCTTTTACACTCTGTTTATAAGAGCAAGCTAGCTGTTTAGTCCTAGAGCTAGAAGGTTGGAGGAGTTTCTTTTTCGGTTGATGAAGGGTAGCCTTTTTGTGGGGAAAAATGTGGGAAAATGATTAGAAATACCTGCTCTGTCTGTGATCCAAGTCACAAAACATTCCCCTTGCTTCAATCTGAGAAGTAAACCTAACGTTGGGGGCTTAACTTGGGCAGACTGTGCTACTTCTGCTGGGATCCTGGGCATCACTGCATGGGAGCGAGGTGGGAGCTCTGCCTCGTGCAGCGCTGCAGCCGGCCCAGCCCAGCCAGCCCTGACGGCTCCGATCCTGAGCTGGGGAGTACGAAACAGCCTTGCAAAATCATTGTGGAAATTTACCCGCCTGTGTATGAAATCAGCTTGCCTGCCTTTGCCAGGAGGAGTTTAACTTGCCCATTAAAATATACATCTATTTATGTATTACTTGTTCTGTGAGAGAAAATTTTCCCAGGCAGTTACAAAACTCAGTCTAGACTGCAACGTGTGGCATCTGGTGGTAACATGCCATATACATATATCTGAATACAGTATCTACTGTATCACCCTGCTTGGGAGTTAATAGCACGTATCTGGATTATAGCAAGGGTTTTCCATTCACAGCACGCTCTCACTGGATAAAAGTTTGGCCCGGTTCCTGCCTGCACTGGTCTGAATGGGGCTCTACCCTGCCTGCTTGTACCCAGATAAAGCAAGGCAGGCATTTCCATGCTGCCTGTTCTGACCTGTGGCCCCACGGTCCACCTAGGCTGGAGGCAACAGTTGTGGGGCGCAGCTCTTCCGGTAGGGCTGAGTTGAGGAGAGGGAAAGATGTTAAAAGCCTGGCTGGGTAAGAGCAGGGTTGTCACATCCGTCTGCTCAGGCCCTGACGAGCAGCTGATCCATATTGTTAACATATTGCCTGCCATATGGGCTAGCTCAGCTCTCCAGGAACGCTTGGGAGACCTGACCTCTAGTGTGACAAGATGTGAGCATGAAGGACGGGTTGACAACAGCCCTTGGGTCTCAGAGTGTGAAACTGTGTTCCAGCCACTTCCGCTGCCTTCCCTGCGCTCCCTGGCGCTGTCTCTCCCTCCCTCTTTTCCCTCTCTTCTCCCTCTCCGAGGGTTTTTCCTCCCTCCCCTGTTTTCCGCATCCCTGGTCTGCACTAGATCAATGACCTTCACTCATAACCAGACTGGACAGCTCTGACTCCCTCCCCCGGGCCTTCGATCAGATGTTTGGTTGGCGGCTGTGGAAAGCTGAATGGGGGAAGTCAAAGGAGGGGAAAGATGATCATGTGCTTGGCAGGCCTTATAGCTGCCCTTCCTTTATCTGGCCTGGGAATGGGACTGAAGGCTGATCCACTAAGGTCCTTAGCACCTCCGGCTCATGTGGACAGTGGCACATGCTCATACAGCCTCCTCATGGAGGACCAAGTCCAGCAATGGGGTCTAGGCAGGTTGAAAAGGCTCAGAAGTTTAGGGAAGGGTCCTGATGTAGAATTTGAGGAGAAAACACTTGGGAGACACGGAATGATTTAGTCTCAAGCTCAAGGTAGGCCCAGCCCAGCCCAAAGCCCTTTGTGAAGCCTGGCTGGGCCCAGCAGCTAGTGATTTTGCACTGCAGCATCCAAATGAGGGGGACTAGCTGTCCGAGGTGGGAAAGCTGAAGAGGTTTTCCAGCAGTGAGGAAGCAGCTGAGCAGGATCCCTCCCAGGTGTTGAAGGAGGTTTGAGTGCAGAGCCTGTGGGGCAGCGATGTGTGAGTGCAGAGCTCATATGTGTGGATGCGTGCAGCAGCTCTTAGCCCTAAAGAAACCCAGTGCTTAAGTGAGGGCTGAGAGTTGCCTGGGTGAGCGTCACGCAGGAGACCAGCCTGTCCCAGTAACTCAGATGGAAGAAGGAGGTTCAGTGCTGGAGGAGACAGGACCAGGCCTTTATGGGTTTAGACCTTGCTTTGTCTGCCACCTTCAGTCATTCTTTTGACTTCGTGGTATTCTCAGTCTCCTAGAGCCACGCAGATGAAGGTGGCCAGCTCTTTCCTAAGGCCTCTTGTCTTCACACTTGAACTTTATGGAGGTTAAATCCTGGCACTGTTAAAGCAAGCGCGAGATTTGCCATAAACCTCAGTAGAGTCAGGATTTCAGCATTGGCTCCTCAGAAAAGGAGCGGGATGTTTCCCAATCTCTCTTACCCATCAGCTCTGTCAGACCTGCAGGCATGACTTACCTGTCTCTTAGTCTCCCAGGTAAGGGTTGCCTTTCTTTTAAACGCCTGTCCTGTGAAAGTCAATATCCTCAAAAACGCTGTGATTTCACTGCTCTCCATACAGCTTTCAGGCCTGTTTAGGGTCTTCTCTCACCCTGCTACCTGCAATGCAATGAGCATTAATAGTGTTTATTTGTAGAGAGGAGCCCACTGCGGTATTGCAAAATAAAACATGGTGATGAGTCGTGGTTTATTTACTCAAGCTTCACTGATGTAACAAACCTGATTTTATGCTAATAATGACTCAGAAGCAGAGTTGGGAGGAGAAGCCACATCTCCTGATTCCTTTAGCCAGATCTCCTGATTCCTTTAGCCAGATGACAGTATTTCTCCCTTACTAGATTCAGCAGCAGTTGTCTCAGCTGGCATGCAGGAGGAAATCCGTGGCACCCCTATGAAGGAGGTAGCTAAAGGAACGGGTTTAGGGCTCTGCCAGTTACACGTGTAGGAGCAGTTCAGCTATGGTAGGGACTGTATGTAAGGCTGTTTGCCTGTCTGTAAGGCAGCTATCCAGTGAGAGCCACCCAGGGCACTGACCTGCCGGAGTTCCTGAAGGAAAACCGGTTGGAAAGCACTTGGAGCAATCAGTGTGAAGTATGCACCTGAGTGGTCAAGGAAATGCATGTTCAAAATGTAGTTCTTAGAAATCTGTTGATAAACCCAAAAAATGTGAGAAATGAACAAATAGTGGGAGGTGAATGTGATCTGCTCTCTGATGGCTTCTCCTGGGGCTCATTCCAGAGCTGGTGCTCAGCCCATGGGGCAGTGCTGGAGGTGAGGCTTATCTCACTACTTGACCTGAATATGGAAGGCCTGTTTTAGCATATTGCCTCTGACAAATTATGTATTAATGCTGGGGCTTTTTTCTGTGTTATTACTGCAGTTACACATTAACCATTAAGAGCCATAGGTAAGCCATCTGCTGAGGTAAAGCAGCAGAGCTGTGTTTCAACCTCTTATTTTGCCAAGGCAGTTTATGATCTGTCCCATTGTCTTTCTTGCGGTTCTTGCTGAGTTTGTCTTAGCTGTACATTAATGGAACATACAAGAGAAAAAGAGGACAGGACAAACTAAGGTGAGTTTGAAAGTAAAATGAGCAAACAATATTGCTAGACTTGTCCTTTCAGAAGTCAAAAGCTACTCCCCTCCTCTCCCCAGTTATAAGGCTTAACAGCGAGGTTTCTATGTGTTTAGGATGCACAGAGATCACATTGCAGGTTGCTGTGCCCTGCGAGTAGGAGAGCAGAGGGAGCAGAGGGAGGGATAGCACTATGCAGACATTGCTGTACAGAGGACAGTTCTGATGTAACCTGCAAGATCTCAGTCTTTAAGAAAAACACAAAGCATTGCAAGGTTGTCAGGAGTTGGCGCATGGGAGCAATTCCTGCTTGATTATCATGTCCCTGAAGTGTGCTGACCTAGAGAACAGCCTGCTCAGGGACCTGGTTGCCATCCTTCCTCGCCAAGGCTGGTTACAACAGGAGCTGAAGGCAGTTGCCCTGAAGGCCAGAGATGTTTCAGTAGGCTTGTTTTGCCCAGGTCACATACGACGTGGGACAGGGGGGTCTGTGCTCTCTGTCTTCAAGGAGCTGGTAGCTGGATACCCTTGATACCTGATAGAGGGACAAAGGTAGAGATCTGTCCTGGGGATGGAGTGAGGAGAGCTTCTTGGCATCTTCAACTGTAGCAGCAGAGCCCAGTGCTGCTGCCAGCCCTGCTTGTTCCCTGGGACAGCTGGGATCTGGCTTTCCCCCCAAGAGGCTCCGTCCTTTGCGCATGAGACTCCTGTATCCCTGGCTTTCCCAGCCCAGAGGGAGCTGCTGGACCATGAGGGTTGCTTCTCCTCCTTCCTCCCCAGCTTCCCAGCACTCCTAACCTGGAGGTGACCAGCAAGGGGGAAAGTGCAGCCACCCTCCCCTGGAACGGGCTATCCAAGCAGGACCTGAACAAGGAACAGGCACCATTCCAGGTGCAGAGAGGTGAAGGTGCTTCCCAGGACCCCACCAACATCAATCAGCTAGCAGCTTCTTGGCTTGCTCTTTGAACCCTACCATGTATTTGAACCCTCCCTATCCCTGTATCCTGTTCTCTTCTACCCACTTGCTCGTTCCCCTGTGCCACTTTTTATGGGTTCGCCAGACGGGAGAAGAGATCTTTCTTTCCCTTGTTTGCTTCACTCCATTACTTCCATCTGTTCATCCAAGCCCTCAGTCCCTTTGTTTTTCAATCTTGTGGATTTGGGTGCTCTGTTTGCTCTGTGGGATGCTCTTGTGGACCAGGCTGGTGTGGGAAGGAGGCCTGGTGCACAGGCCAGCACAAGGGGGAGGGGGGGGGGAAATGTGCCTCTTCAAATTAATCAGAGTTTTCTCCTCCAGAAATGCTAATGGGGGAAAAGCAATTAAAGCAGCCTGGTTTTTATTAAGTAATCTGTGTTAAGAGCTTGTAATGAAGTTTAGTGCCGCTGTGACTCGATATTTCAGCTTCATCGGTTTGAGTCAAAACAATCCAAAGTGGGAAGGGAGCGAGGAGGTGAGCTGCTCCCCAGCTTTCCTGTGTAATGTGACCATGACACTCACTCTTCATCCTGCCCTGGAAGGCTGCACTGCATGAGGAAGGGACCTTTAGAACCTGCACACACCAACGATGGCTTCTTCTGGTTTAAAATACCTGTTCTTAGGTGGGGATGACCCTTGGAACAGCTTTTGTCTCGTTTCTTGGCGTAGTTGTAAATACCAAGTTTTCCATAAGGAGCAGTGAGGGGCTGGAACTAGATGACCTGAAGGTCCTTTCCAGCCCTAACTGTTCTATGATTCTGTAACAAGGGGCAGCAGGGAGGAGATGGGACCCTCCAGAACCTCTGAAGAGGTTCCTAAAGCTTTTCCAACATCTGGAGAAGTTTTAGGTGCCAGGGTGTGAATGGCGCCAGCCATTCCTGTCCTCTGCACCTCCAGGCCTGCGCTCGCTGCCCTCTGAGCAGCACAGGATGGCAAAGAGCCAGGGACCCGAGGATATGGAAGTAGCCCATCTCCTCCTCCTCTCCTTCCTCCCAACCCCAGGAGAAGGCAAGAGGAAAAAGAGACAATGTCTCTTTAAACAACTCCATGCCAAGCCTTTGCCATCCTGTTTTATCTGAAGTCCAACCGCATGTTGTTCCAGGGCCGATCCGCTTTAGCTAATTAATAATCTGACAGGAGCCACCCAAGGGATTAGCTGCTGAGACGAGCCAGACCAAACCCCCAGCAAATGAGCCCCACGCTCCCGGGGGACTCGGAGGTGACTTTGGGGGGCAGGGGGCTGCACCACATGCAGAAGGGTGTCGAGGGCCTGAAGGGGATTTATGGCATCTGGGAAGGTGAAGGGGGAGGTAAGGGGTTATAATTTATGAGATGTAAACTAATAAATCAGTTAGTTGAGGAGGGGAAAGGGGGAGCACCAAATTAAAAGATAACGTTTTAAAGGAGCAGTGTAAATTGAAGGTGTTCCTTGAGGCAGGGGGTACCACGAGAGTTCCCAGTGCAGACCAGTTGGAGCTTCCTCTGTACTGGCTGTCTGGTAGAGGAGGGAAAAAAGGGTGTTAATGGTCATGGAGGGGAAGGGAGAAGCATCTTCACACAAACTGATGATGGGGTGGCTTTTGTGGCAGCAGCATGAAGGAGGGCACAAAGCCACCTCTTGATCACAGAAGACGAGCTGTGGTGCCCCTGGCCTGAGTAAGGGGATGTATGGTCATCCTTTGCACTTAGTGCTCCCATTTGGGCTTCCAGCCTCATGGGGAACTCTTTGGTTCCCTACTTGTTGAATGAGATTAGTGGAGTGGGTCAACTTGGAGACAGACAAATCACTGTTAGAAGGGCTGTGTGAAGACAGTGTGATACATTTTCTTCTCTATATTTGCCTCTTCAGTGATTCTTCAGGTGGTGATGGGGTTTGGAGTTTGCTGCTGAGGCAAGCGTTTGGTTTCATTCTGGATGCTTGCAGAGGTCTGGGGCTTCCTGGTGGTGAAGGTGCATTTCACATTCTCTGATTTTGGGAGCTGTGTGCCTGCTGGGCATGGAAGTGGCCTTGGGCATTGGTTTTCCCCTTCCTCCTCCACTGACCAGTCCCAAAGCTGTTACGCCTGTTGCCTTTCCATAGCAGTCCTTTCTGGTGCCTTGAAACCTCTGCTGGCCCAAGGTTCTATCTGAGAGCATGCTCAGGCCTCAGCTCTCTCTCGGGGCTGCTCTAGTGCAAACAGTAATGCAAGATGGGATTTCCAAAAGCCTTCTTAGGGAGATCTGTAATCCCTGCCCCATGACAGTGCTAGACACAAGCTAATGGAGAGGGGCCTGTGTGAGCTCTCTCTGCCGACCCAGAGCAAGCCTCTGAACCCTTGCCAAAGGCCAAGCTCTTGACGTTGTCTATAAGGGCAGGAGATTCCTTTCTTCTCTCCATCCTCATCTATCCTGCAGCAGGCCTGGGGCAGCGTGGCCCCTTCCCTACCCAGGGCTGTGGCTGGGGAACGCCTCTTTGCTGAAGGGGTCTTGGGTCATGTGGGAGCTGCCCTGGAGTGCAGAGCCTGCAGATCGCTCTTCCAGTGGGGCAACTGCATTAAGCAAACCAAACTCATCCAACAACTTCTACATATTCCCTCTAGAGAGCTACCTTGCAGCTTGCAGGGTCCCCAACAGAGACGTGTTGGGCTGGGACAGCTTCTTGTGAGCTCTGGAGGCAGGGAGTTGGGAGGGAGCAGTGCTGTGCCTTGGTGGAGCTGAACTGCAATGCCGGGGCACCTTCCTTCCCATGCAGCTTTGGTGGGCTCTAGGTTGGGTCTGGGCTGCCAGAGTGGTCTAGAGCCACTGGAAACCTCTCTCTGCTCTTCTGCTAGTGTTGTGCCATTGTATCCCATCCCACCCCTCCCATTCCATCGCATCCCATCCCATCCCACCCCACAGCACCCCTCCTCACCCCGCTGTGCTCCTGCAGTGCTGTGGCAGTGTGTGGGAAGGCAGTTCCGGAGGCTGGGCTGGCAGTCGCGCCGTCGCAGCCGTGGTTTGGCCTCCCTCCTGCAGAGCTGCCCGTGGCCCACGCTGCCTCCTGACCAACATCATTAGTGCTGGTATTTATATTTCATTAACAACATGAAGCCAAAATGGTATTAAAAGCAACACCAATGATAAATAGCTTATTAATAAACAGGGAACCGGCTGCACCACGCGCAGATTCAATCCCTTCCTAAACATGTCTCTACCACTAAAACCAGCTTTTTAACTCCTGCTGTGCTGGAGGGATTTAAAGGATGCTTTGGCAAAGGTTGGGAATGAGGTGGGGGGACAGTGTCATCCAGTCTGGTTCTTACGAATGCAGCTGACTTGGGGTGGGAGAAGGTGTCAATGACTCCAAGTGCCTCTGTATTTCCAGTGCTGGGTGGGACACATTTGGTTCTGTCTCCAGTGTAATATTGATTATGTTGAAACAGCAGTAGCGTAGAAAGCATGAAACAGAAAAGCAGAGAGGGTTATGATCCAAGTGAGTGTCTACCTTTCATTTTACCGTCCTCTGCCCTGTTTCCTGTGCACACCTCTCCCTGGCTTGGACAGTACCGTCCAAACAGCCACCAGCACAGTGTCTCCTGCCTGCACCGCCTCTCTTGCAGTGATCTCTGAGGACGTTCTCTGTCCTCATTCCTCCCTGTGTGTTTATCCTAGGGATTAAGAACGTTAAAAATGTGGCTTTTCTCAATGCTTGTCAATCAGTTGATTATTTTTGGGTTTTGTTTTTGTTTGCCCCCAACTCCTTCTTCTCTGAAAGGGCTTCCCATGCTCCTGCCCCACCCCAAGTACAAAGGCCCTTTTATTGCTCTTCCTGCTCCTTCTTTCAGCAGTAAATTAATTACCTTCAGAACTTGGATGACTTTGGAGTCAGAGGCTCCCCGTAAACCACCTCTGGGTTTCTCAGAGGAGAGGTTCCCCTCTCCAAACACAGCTCCTGCACTTTCCGGAGCAGGAAAGCAGGGTTTTGCCTTGCTTGGTCACATTTGGGCCACGCAGCACAAGCTGCTGCCTCCTTTACATCCAGACACACTCCTCCACTCCAACGTGGGTCCCCCTGCTCTCCCACATCCAGTGTCTGGTCAGCAGCGCTGCAGCCTGCACCCAGCACCCCACGTGTGTTATCTCCAGAGGCAGCAGTGGCAAGTCCTGGACATGCTCCTGGCCCGTGCTGCCTGCATAGGCATGCTCCGCATGCAGCTCCCCAGGCTGGGCAGCTCTCCAGTTGGTCATGCTCATGTGTAGTGCTCTGGCTGCATGCACCTTGCTGGCTTGGGCTGCAGTCATTGCAGGTTTAACACAATGACTGCGTAGTCTCCCTGCTGTGGATTGGTTTGCTCAGCTTTCAGCTTGCATCATGCAAGGGTTTACATGAAGAGCAAGACCTCTTCCCTAGCCTGACCGTGTCTGAATGTCAGCTCTCCCTTGTAAACAGTGCACCATGAAGCATAATTTCCTGCCCTTCTGTTCCTAAGCACAGTGGTGGTCCTGAATTTAGGATTTGAGATGCAGCTGGAAACCTTCTGCCTCTTCCTCTCCTAGTCCTTAGGTCCTTCTGTTACAGACTGGATGGGAAGGGGGCACAAGGAGGTTGCAGAGCCAACTGAACCTGTGTCTTGCACATGATGGAGAGCAGCTTAACCAGAAGAGTGTTGTAGCATTTGTTTGCGTGCCAATGTGGGCAGTATCTGGACTGCATGTGTCCTGGTTAGCTGAACTGCAAACTTTGTGTCCTGACGGAGTCATGTAAGAGAGGAAACTCATCGGAACCTGCCTGCTCCAGGCCCAGCTGTTTGTGGCAGGGTCTGTCCCTTACTCACATGAGCATAAAGACAGATATTCAGAGCAGGGAGGGGAGGGGAGGGGGAGAGAAGAGCGAGAAACCAGGCATCGAGATAATACTGATTTCCCCAGAGCCATGTAGAGAACTCAGAGGCTGAAATCCAGCAGCATCTTTTCCATCTCCCTCTTGCCACAGCATCGAGGATAAAACACCCCCGGCCCCC
>JANRGW010030515.1:0-34779 GCA_024733675.1 Psilopsiagon aymara | reverse complement strand
CTGCCCCATCCCTGCAGTGCTCAAGGCCGGGTTGGACACAGGGGCTTGGAGCACTGCTCTATGGAAGGGGTCCCTGCAATGGCAGGGGTTGGAGCTGGAGGAGCTTTAAGGAGCTTCACCCCAAACCATTCCATTGTTCCATGGAGTATCGCCTCACGTCAGGACTGGGCTGTCCCAGCTTCAGGTCTGGGGTCATCATTCCCTTGGGAAGAGGGGAGCACATTGCTGCTGCCTTCAGACAAAGCAAACCCTTGGGTCTGCTCATGCCAGGACCCGCTCTGCTCTGCTGCAGCAGGGATTGGGGTGGCAGCGATGCTGCAGGTCCCCAGCGCAGCCCTCCCCAGCCCTTGGGGCTGCAGCAGCTCCTGTCCCCCCCCCGGGCGCAGCTGTGTCATATCCCATTCCGTTGGACATTGCTGCTCGTGGTGTCACAGGAATAATTTAAGGCCTCTTCCCAGCGGGCGCCGTTGTCTCGCTCCTGAGCTAATGAAGCGTTTGGGATCAGTGACTCGAAACATTCCACCATCCCATTCCCGCATCGCCTCCAGTCAGGAGGGGGGTTTGTGCAGCAGAGAGTGGGATTGCGCTCCGCCGCTCCCTGCGTGCGTGTTCAGATGTCCCCGAGGTGCGAACCCGACCCGGAATGGGCTCGGGTGAAGGCACAGCTTGGCCCGAAGCTCTGCCCCCAGGCACAGCACCCCGCAGCGCTGAGCCCCACGTGGGTGCTCCATGGATGCACCGGGGCAGGTGATGCTCTGCCATGGGCACAGCGGAGGTTTGATCCTGCGGCTCCACCGTGGTGCTCAGCCCTGCAGCATCCCCTTGTTCCGTGGTGCTCTCCTGCCCTTCCTGGGCTGAGCCCCCCTCCCCGAGCTCCTGCCCCCCGCCTCTGCCTGAGCCTTGCGGCTCGTTGACCTCCGAACTGCATCGCACCAGCAGCGTCTGTGCCATCCCATCCCATCCCATCCCATCCCCATCCCCATCCCTGCTGCCACCAGGGCCATGCACCATAGAGCAGCTTTCCTGGCCCAGCGGCGGCAGCGTTGGAGCTGCAGACGCACATTCACACCCCGGCGAGGGGATGGAGCTGCTCGGGCACGGCTCTCGTTTGGGTTATTTAATTCCATTTAATTTACGGGCGCTGATTGAGGGCCCGGCAGCCCGAGGTGGAAACTCTGACAAGGCACTACCATAAACCACGCTCCCGCCGCCCGGCGCTGGCCCCGTGCTGCCGGCTTGGATTTCAGCTTCCCCCTGCTCCATAATGAGCGCTTCATGGGGTGGGTGCAGCAGTGTGCATGGGGGCTCTGCAGGGCCCCCGTACCCATCCCAGTGCCACTCCGGGTCCCTCCCCCAGCATGTGCCTTTCTGTTCGGACAGACATGGAATTTTTTCCTGGAAATTCGTTTGGAAAATGCGTGTCCGGGGCTGTCACAAAAGCGTTTCAACACTGCTGAATCAGCTGCTTTGGTTCCTCAATTTGAAATTTCTGCTCCTTTTTTTAAGTTAGTTTCCACATTTCCTGTGTCTCGGAGCCGAGAGCCTCACAGGGAATTCCAGTGGCTCCGCTTTCCCGGGGATTATGCCAACCCCCCCCCCCATGTCCCTCCAGCCCCACAGCAGAGGCAGCAGATTTTCCTCCCCAGGGGTTGCACAGGGTCTGGGCCAGCCGGGTCCTGTGTCCTGGGGGATGCAGGGAGCTGCTCACCATTCCCATCTGCACCCTCTCTACTTGTCCTAAACAAAGAGCTTCCAACCTCATGTAATGCCACAATCTCATCATCAGGCTCCCAATTCCCAGTGCAATCAAGCATCTCATTTAATGTCTCCTGTGGAGCAGCCAGACCTGGACCAGGGCAGCTGAAAGGAAGAGTGGGATGGATGGGATGCCCCAGAGCATCCCAAGGGAACAAAACAACTTCTGAAGTCAGGTAGGAGAGAGGAGCAGCCAGGACAGCACCGGGAGCATGTGAAGAGTTGTGACCTTTGCAGGCTGAGGAGCATCTGTCTTGAGCATCTCCGTTAGCACTGATCCTTCACCAAGCAAAAATGGGTCCTGGAGCCCAAGCACCAGTGGGGCTCAGTGCAGAACAGACACCTATGTATCGGGGGTTGGAACTAGAGGATCTCAAGGTCCTTTCCAGCCATAACTGTCCTCTGAGTCTCTATTTTCTCAGTGGAACTCGTTTATTCCTCTTAGAGCCACCAGCTCTGGGGCACGCACATGGCCGGTGGCGCTCGGGGCTGTCCCCGTGTCCCTGTAAGTCTCCCACAGGCACATTTTGCTGGAGGATGGGATGGAGCCTGCACAAGGGACATGCCGTGTCCTGGACCAGCTCAGGGGGCCGGGGGGGCTGTGCTCCCCTGCAGCCGGTCAGGCCGAGCGCTGCGCTGGGGCCAAGGGCTGCGTTCATTACAAAACCTTTTGTTCAGGCTTCAAGCTGGAAAAGCATCCAGCTCCTCTTTGCCAGGCAGAGCTTCCCTCCGGGCTGTGTCATGTGGGAACCTCCCCCTGTCCCCGCTTGGGACCCGCTGCCCAAACCAAGGCTCATCCTGCCCAGGGCTATGTGGGGCACTGAACATGGTGAGGAGCCCCTGGCTCTGCACGGGGGCACCGCTTCATTTGGGGACAGGCTGCTGGGTGCTCAGGAGGGGACTGGCACCCACTCCTCCACCCAAGGGACTCCAGTGGCCGTCCTCATTGTTCCTTGTGTCAGGAAGAAGACCCCAACCCAGAGAGCAGATCCTGATGTGGGGAAGAGACCCCAACCCAAGGAACAGATCCCAACCTGGGGCAGATGCTGGCACATTGCTGCCTTCTAGGAAACCATGGGCACGTGGCATCCCCGGCTCGGGGCTGGCACTGATTGAGCCTTCACGTGTGGCAACGAAACATGGAGGAAAAAATAAACACACTGAATTCATCCATTTCTAGAGGACAATTCTAACACCAAAACAAAGCCCAACAAATAAAAGAGAAGAGAAGAGAAACCTAAGAAGCCCTTCAGCCTTCAACCCGGGAGCGAAGCAGCATGGATGGCAGCAGGCAGTGTCCCCAGGGAGGGTCAACGTGCCCCAAACCTCAGCACCGAGAGGCTGATGGGGCTGAGCAGCACCAGCCTCACTGCAACGGAAACAACTGGAATGAGAAGAGCTGGGAGGGAAGTCCCGGAGGATCCCACCCCATCCCAGCCGCCTGGCCAAGGCTCAGCACGCCTACGGTGCCTCCAGGCTCCCGGGAGCCTTCCTGCACGAGCCCACGGACATTTTCCACCTCATTTACAGCAAGAGCATTAAAATGCTGTTTTCCAAAGGCACGGCACGCTGAAATGCCAGGCCCTGGGTGGAATTTGGCAGGGGGCCGATGGAAGGATGGATGGCTCTGGCCACGACCGGGTGCCGGGAACCCTTCATCCGTGCTGGCCCTTGGCATGCTGGTGCCCAAGGGAAGCACTGGGGGCCACTGCTGCCTCTGCCCCCCATGGGCAGGGAAGGCAGCGTCCAGCACAATGCTCCCGGATGGGTCCTGCCCCGTGCTTGGCTCCGGGCGCCAGCTCCTGCCCGCTGCCGGGATGCTTTTGTTGGGAAGTTACGGCTGCCCCTTCCCACGGCCCCCGCTGGGCTCTGCCGGTGTCCGACCATGGCCCCTTGTGCCGCAGAAAGCAAAGGCTGCGCACAGCCTCCAACCATCCCATCACAAACCGTCCCGGCCACCCAGCACCCGGCCCCATGTGCGGTCGCGGGGCTGTTCCAGGGGCTTCCAGCACCACCCGGAGAGGTGGTCGATGCTTTTGGTTCTGAACGCATTGGCTCCTGCCCCGGGTCGCATGCAGGGAAAAGCCCAATGGAGGCAACGCAAACAGAGCCAGCAGCATCCCCACAGGGCAGGAGGTAACGCCGAGAGGGCCAAGGATGCTCCAGCTGAACTGCCCGGCCCTGGGCTGCCCGGCAGGATGGACATGCCTTGGTACCATGGCTCCAGGGCTGGGATTCAGCAGCACACGGCTGCACTATGGGTTCAGAGCTGCCCTGGGTGGACCCACGTGTGCCAAGGCTGCCCCCAGGGACCCAAATGTGTGGCACAGAAGTGCCCGTGCCCTGCTCAGGGTCTGCAGAGCCGCAGTGGGTCACTGCTGAACTGCAGTTGGTGTGGGACCCGTGATGCTGAGGCTGCCCCCGATTTCCTACCCTGCTCCCTGGGCACTCCATAGGGACAGTCAGCCCCGCTTGTGCTCTCTGCAGGGATGCTACAGGGAGAAAGGACCTTAAATACTGGCTGGGGTGAGGGTCCAGCTGTGTTTGAGAGGGCAAAAGGGCTGCTGCATGGATGGGTTCCCCTTGGCACTGGCTCCAGCCCCCGGCAGCACAGCAACAATTGGGTTATTGTGAGCGTGCGGCTGGGGACACGAGTGTGATGGGGAATTCCACAAACCCGGCGCTTTCCTCTTGTCCCACTCACTTTCCCAGCCCAGGCTAATCCCTTAAGATGCCCTGTCAGCACAGCCACGGTCCCGCAGCTCCTGGCCCCCCTCTCCCTTGGGCACCATCCAAGGGCAAAGGTGCTGCAGTGACGTGGTCCCAGCTTCTCCCTTCAGAGCCAAGGTGGGAGCAGACAAAAGCACCAGGAGCGCCAGCTCCAGCCGCTCCGGGGACCTGGCTAATGGGGTCCATTTGCTGGGCAGTCCTTGGAATAACAAATTGTATCATCCAAAAAAGCAAAACCACAAAAGGGGATCGGCTTGCAGCCCTGCTCACAAAAGCCCCTTGTCTGGAGGCTCCCCCAATCTCCAGGAGAAAACTCCATTTAACCAAAGTAAAGAGCCCCTGCGCTCTCATGCTCTGGCCAGCAAACCATGGATCAACCCCATCCCATGGCTGGCGTCACCCGGCTCCCCTCATGCTGGGAGCATCCCCACCAGCCTCTCCTCAGGAGCATCCTCTAGCCAGGTCAGAGCTGGAGGCTCTGGGCACGGTGCAGCCCCTCTGCTCCAGCTCACCCTATTGCAAACCCCATCTCCCGATCCCTCCAGGTCAAACGCACAGGAAAAGGGCAGCTCCTGGCTCCAACGTGGCTCTTGCAGGATGAGGGAAGGGTGAGCCATGGATTTCCCTGCAGCAGGATGAAGGATGAGACTTGACACCTGCTAAACCCTCTAATCCTCCTCTTGTTCATCATCCCCAGCTCTTCTGGGCTTGGAGCCCAGCGGGGAGGCAGACATGGACAGCAACCGAGTCTCTCTGCAAGTGGTGATGCAGCAGGGGTTGAGGGACCAACCAGATGGACCCATCAGCTGCTTCCAGTCTCCAGCTCCCATGGGCACTTCCCGTGCCTGTGCTTGCAGCCAGATCCATGAGATCACTCCCAAGATTGCAAACATCCATTTGCATCCTAATTGGAAGCATTACATGAGATGCCCACCTGGGTCCTGTCCTGGAAGGCTCCAAGATGGGGAACGGCTGAGGGGAGAGGGTTAAACCCCTTTCCAGTGGGGTTGCGCCCCAGATTAATTGGATTTTTTGGCTCTTCCAGCAGTTGAGGTTGGAACCCAAGAAGCAAATCCCATCCCATTCCAAAGGCACCTCAGCAGGCAGCCCTGCAGGGGTCTTGCCTTTGGGCAGATGCTGGGGTTTGGGCCAGGTTTCATCCCTGGACCAGCCACGGGATTCAGTCACTGCGGCATCTCCCTTCTTCCCAGCTGGATGCCCAGACCCAAGCCCAGCTCTGGGCCAGGAGCAACCCCACCATCACAGCTCATCTGCTGCCTGCCCAGCAGTGCTCTGGCTGCATTCCTGCCCTAAGTACCGCGGATTTGCTGTGCTTTATGAAGAACGAAAAGAATGTTTTAAATGAAATTAATTCTTACGAGCCCAAGATTTCATCAAAGTGCTGCCTGGGCATGGTTTGGCACGGGAGCTCCTGTGCTCTCCACTGGCCTTCCCCTGCGGGGAGGAAAATGCTTGCTATATAATAATTACAGACTCATTGTACAGCTCAGCTTGTAACTGCTCAGAGGAGCTCTGGGGTCTTGTCCTAACTCATGGTTTATGCTCCGCAATAACATCACACGTGGTCTGTAAGGAACAGCTATGGGAGAGTGGGTAATGGAAAAAGGCATCGGTGGACGTGCAGAGCAGCACCAAACACACCCTGAGCAGAGGAGCGGTGTGGATGCCTGAGCACCTCACAGCTCCCCACGGCGCTGGTGCTTCCCAGCCGGTGCAAAGCGGCGCGGTGCCGCGTTTGGCACAGACGAGGCCCATTTGTGGCACAGACAGCTCCGTGCTGGCAGTGGGAAGGAGCAAGTGGAAGTTTGGGAAGCACGCACGGAGCTGCTGGTGCTTGGTGCGGCCCCGCCAGCTTCCTTTGGGAGCAGACAGAGGAACTGATGTGATCCTGCCCGGCTCTCCTTCGCATCTGTACCACTAAATTAAACCCAAAAGCCACCAAGCCCCGAAGCAACTCTGCTGTCCCGCCAGCCCCCGCACCAGGGGATGCTCAGCAGGACTCAGCACCCGCTCCCAGCTCCCAGCCACCCTGACCTTGTTATTTACGTAATACAAAGCACTGCTTTCATCTGCTCACGCATTGCCAAGACTCCCCCAGCGTGACCCTCAGAGGTTCCCAGAGCCCCGCCTGTGCCCAAGGTGCCCGGACACAGCCCCACATCACCCACACTGGGTTTGTGATATGCTCTCGCTGCTCGGGCTGCTCACCCCGGCTGCAGCAGGGGGGGTGTTATCTGCTCGACCCCTTCAGGGCCCAAAGCATGTGGAATTAAAGGCAAAGACAAAAGTATCGCTGCTGTAATCCAAACCCAGGACCTTTGGGGATCCGCCTGTGGGTTGTGAGCGCCAGACTGGCAATATCAGGAAATATGAAGAAATAGCAATAAAAGTAGGCTTGTTTCTCCCCGGCGGCTGGCTGGCTTACAGGACACTGGAGCAGCTGAGAAATACCTTTCTGCAGTCATTGACAATGCATGTTTGAGGCCGAAAATATGCTCCCCTGGCAAAAAGCCCACATATTTAACCCTGGTGGGCACCAGCGGCTCCCCCCTTGGGTCCGGAGCAAGGCTCCGAAGGGAACAGTGGGATTTCACAACCTCCCTGGGCACGCAGGCTCCGAGGGGACGTTGCTCTGCTGCTGACACCGAGTGTGCAGGATGCTAGGGTGATAACGGCAAGCGTTGAAATGAAAGCAAAGGGACTGCTGCAGCTCCCACCCCCCCTTGCCAAGCCTCCCATTTCCTTATCCGTGCTTCCCTAAAGCGATGGCTGTGTTGTTCTGACATCAAACCTCCTCCTTGCAGCAATCCCTACCTCCTCCATTCCACTCGCAGCACCCGAGTGCTCCAGCCCCGGTGCACACCCCTGGATTCACACTCTCGACCCTCAGAGCTGAGCCTGGAGCAAAGCCAACATCTCCAAAGCAAAAATGCGGCCAGAGCTTCCAAGTTTCGTGGTAAAACCACATGATTTTGATGGGAAGCCATAAATCAGTCCCAGGCTCTCTCAGCCTCCGGTAACTTCTTAAAACAAACCTGGGCTGAATTTTAGGGCTTGTAATGTAAGTCTGAAAGCAGGTGAATTGGCCGCAGGGTTTAGGCATCGCTGTAGGAGCTGTGCACAGAGCAGACTCTGCTGCTCCAGATGGGCCCAATCCTTGGCTGAATGGGCTCAGCTCTCCCTTAAGGCACAACCAAAGCAACTTCCACCTTCTGCAGGTGTCAGGCTTATGCCTCTGTCTGAGGGCAGGAGACCCCCAAGCACAGCTCCATCCCTGCCCTGAATCCACAGGAAAGAAACACGGGCAGGACCCATCTGCCTGCAGCTTGGGGATGGGGGATTTTGGAGCAAAAGGGGTAAATCCTCACATGCCTGCGGGATTGGGGCAGTTACTAGAGGTGGTCTGGCCCCAGGGTCTTAGGTTTCGGCACAAAACAAAGAGAAGGCTCTTATTTGGCTAATGTGCCTCCAAAGAAAGGCTGTATCCTTGTTTGCTCCCACTGCTGCTTTGTCTGCGAATAAAGACAGGGGATAGATCTCATCTGATACCAGCAATATCATCTCATCCATCTGGACAGGGCTCTTTACAAGACCCTCCTTTAGAATTTAGATCCCTGGGAACTTGGAAGGCAGCAGTGAAACAAAACCCTCCTCAAGAACAATAAAGAGAGATCAGCAGGGCAGGCATGGGCAGCGCCGCGAGATTCCAGGGCTCCGGCATCGCTGGGCTGCCGGGTTTGCAGTGGGCCTGCAGAATTCCTGGGGCCACATCCTGGCTGGGGAAGGCAGAACTTGTGCTGGGGTTGCTGCACTTCCATGCACACAATAGGGATTGGTGCAGAACATTCAGGCTGGGGAAGCACTCGCCTCTACCTCTCTGCACCCACCATAGGTGGACATGGATGGAGATCGTTGCCTTCCTCCCTGACTGCTTCTCTCCAAGCCTTGTCCTGTTCAGAAGCGCCTGGAAGAGCCTCTGAAGACAAACATCTCCAGATGGGCCGGCGGGACGGGCCCCAGGGAAGGTCGCAGGGATGAGACCCGGCTGCTCCGCAGACTTTGGCTGCAGTTTCTGCCTCTGATCTGCAGCTTTGCTCTGTGAACTTGGCTGACACCAGGGGCAGGGGCCACCAGAGCCCTCTGCAGCTGATGGGCTGAGGGCACAGCAGAAACCATCATGAAGCCACCTCCAGCTCCTTTTTAATCGCCCCTCAGTTTTGATAGCACCCATCTCCTGCCTGTGGGAGCCAAGCTCCAGGGCTCTGCAGGGAGGGAGCAGCCAGTGGGATGCCCTGCAAGGACATGGGGGTATGGTGGCCCTGGTGAAGGGTCCAGCTCCTGCAGTGCCTTGGGAAGAGCTGGGTGATGCCCATTGGTGAGTTGGGCTATGAGAGCAGAGCTGAGCATCTCACCAGCTGTACTGGCCCCTACACTCACCCCAACCCTGAGGGAATGTTTCTCTGGTGCGCTCCCATCCATCCATTCATCCATCCATCCATGCATCCATCCATCCATCCACCCATCCATCCATGCATCCATACACCCATCCATCCATCCATCCATCCATCCATCCATCCATCCATCCACCCACCTATCCATCCATCCATCCATCCATCCATCCATCCATCCACCTATCCATCCATGCATCCATCCATGCATCCATCCATGCATCCACCCATCCATCCATCCATCCATCCATCCATCCATCCACCCATCCATCCAGCCATCCACCCACCCATCCATCCATCCATCCACCTATCCACCCACCCATCCACCCATCCACCCATCCATCCACCCATCCATCCATCCATCCATCCATCCACCTATCCATCCACCCATCCACCCATCCATCCACCCATCCATCCATCCATCCACCCACCTATCCATCCATCCATCCATCCATCCATCCATCCATCCATCCATCCACCCATGCATGCATCCATCCATCCATCCATCCATCCATCCACCCACCCATCCATAAGAGCCCTGCTCAGCCAGGTTGGATCTCATTGTTCTGCAGTTCAGAGCCATCGCGCAGGGTCACGCAGCCGGAGCAGCCCTGGGGCAGAGGCCAGGCAGGCAGGGATGTGACTCGGGAATGGCTCCAGCAGCAAGGGGAAAAGGAAAAGTTTATTGTGTCTGTGCTGGCGTCCAAGTCACCGAACAGGGAAAGCTGAGCTCTGGCTGGGAGGGGAGAGCATGCGGCATCACCCCTGCTCCCACGGGAAGGCTGCAGGACACTGCTGGGTTTCCAGCAGCACTCAGCCCCTCTTCCCAGAGAATCCAGCATGGGAAACTCCTGAGTGTGAAGAATGGAGTGGGCCTGAGTTAATGCCCCCCTCCACCTTTGTTAAGGCAACTAATTAGCCTCTCTAATTAGCTGATGGCTGAGTACATGGGGGAACGTGGAGGCTTGGAGGCCAGTGCCTACAGAGCCAAGAGCCTGCACCCCTTATCACAGGCTTGGAGGGAGGAACTGGGGGAGACAAATGCAATTTCATGGCCTTTTCTCCTTCCCCCTCCTGAACTATTCACTTTTATAGTCACAGACATTTTCTTTAGCACAAAGGAATGGAAACTCTGCTCCTTCCCAAGCTGCAGACAAGCTGAAAGAGGAGAGAATGAGAGGGGGTATGTGAGGATGGGAAGGGACTGGCCCCGCACACGCTCTCCACCGGGGTTAATGCCTTTTGCAGGTGCCGTTGCCCAAACCCCCTTGATCCAGAGTTCCTGCAGCTGACAAGGAGCCCGGCTGCTGCACGGGCGCAGGGCCTGGGGCCCACAGAGGCAGTTTTGCCACTCACATCACAGATCCCAAGAGCAGACAGAACATTAAAACCAGGCGGTTTAACTCGACCTTCACAGGAAAGGCTGTGCCGCGCGCCAGCCGCCGAGCGCTCGGATGCACCATGCAGCGCCCGCATCCCGTGATGGATCAGCTCTGAAAACAACACCCTGCTAATCTTCCTCCAGAGCAACCATAAAACTGTCTTCCCAGTTCCTTCAGAGAGGATTTACAGCAGCTCAAAGCATCCTGGAGTGGCTGGTGGAGGCGAGAGCCCCCCATGGGTGCTGGCCCCAGACCTGGGGTGCATCCTGGCAATGGGGCGTGTGCCAGGACCTCTCACCCCAAAGGCTCTCCACTTGATTTCCCCCAACCGAACACTCCCCAAGGGGACTTGGATGTCCCCCAAGAACAGGTCAGCACCTCCAAAGCTGTGCCTGACCCCAGTAGCCTTTTGCAGAGGTCCCATCCGGGCTTCCCTGGGGAAGAACCCTCCAAAATCCCAGGAGGAGAAGGGGTTTCTTGGCACTGAAATGGGCACAACCGCAGCAGAGCAGCCACTGGAGGGGCACCCGCTTGTGCCAGGAATGTGAACTCTTCCTGCAGCTCCTGGAGCTTGTCCCTTGGCTGACTGCAATGGGGGGCGGACGGGGCTGGGCTCTGCCTGTGCCTTTGGTCACAGCCATGGTGACCACCCCATGAGCGATGGAACACGAGGGGCACCATCAAACCCAGCCACAGGCTCACTGAGACATGGCTGCTTTCCAGCCCTGGGAACCCCATGCACAGCCCATGCCAGGGCCCTGCCAGGGGCTGAGAAAGCACCAAGAAACACAGCACTGGGCAGTGGGAGCCGGAGGGCTGCCCCCACGCTCCCCCCTGCTGTATCCAAGTGGGAAACTGAAAGCCCAACACCAGGCGAGCTGTGCTGAGCCCCTGCCAAGAGCCACGGACAGAAATATCCTTGATTTCACCAAGGTGTGAATAACTTTTGACACTTCTAGGGCTTATTGCCTTAACAAAAAATCCCCCAGCAGTCCCCATTCACACTCTGCGGGACTGTGTTTCATATGAATGGAATATATGAATCACTGTAAAGAATTTAAATGATTCTCTCTACAAAGAAAAACTCCCTCCCCGCCTCTGCTATTGCGGATGGGCTCCACACAGCCTAAAACAAAGGCATGGCAGGAGATGGGGACAAATCCTGATCACCAAACTGCTGCTTCCACAGGGCAGCTTGGCAGCTGAGGGCCGACTGGGCACCTTCCACCACCCACTTCAACCCATAACCAGCAAACCCAGCCACAGCACTCGTGTTTCCCAAAACCCCAATGAGCTCCTGACGCCTCCCGGGGTCACATCTCCCCGTTCCTTTCACTTTTTGGCTCAGCTCCCAGCCCTAAACCCCAGTTTGGGGACTGGAACAAGCAAATGAAGAAATTGGCTTTATTTCCATTCCTCTGCCCAAGCACGCCGGGGCAATCCGCTGCCCCGCTGCTGGGGGGATCGGGTCAGCCCTCCTGATGGAAACCAGGCAATGCCGACTGCAAGAATCTCTCCCTGGTTTTTAGCAGTTTGGGGTTTTTTTCTGCTTCTTTTCCCCTCGGGCAATAGGGCGAGGAGGAAAAATGGAATTGAAGCCCGGCGCAGCCTCGCTGGGTTTCCAGCTGGGATGTTTCCCCTGGCATCAATGCCTCGGCTCTGCGCACGCGGTTGCACCCGCATCCCAGCAGCAAGAGGGAAGCCAAGATGGGGCTCCGGGCGCTCAGACGATGCTCAGTCCCTCGAAGAGCAGAGGCAGAAAAGCCAAGCAGGGCAAGGGATGCCCTCAGGAGCCTCCATTGCCCACCACGGCACTGCCCATGCCAGGGGAGCTCGCAGCCACCAGCCCCACCACCAGCAACATGTCCTAAACTCATAGGATCCAGCTCTGAAAGGGGCCACTTTGTTTCGCAGTGTCCCTTGCAGACGGATCAAAACTGCATTTTTACAGAGGCAATAAAAATCCCAGGAATTCACCGGCCTTATGATTTATTAAACATGTTCCTTATAGCAAAGCTGCCTTTAGATGAGAAAATATCTCCGGTGGGTTATTGCCTCGCCTGGGGCTACCGTACAGGGGGGATCTTTCCTGGCTCACTGGGAACAGCCAAAGCTGGGGTACCTGGTATATCAGAAGCCAAATAACAGCAATGCTCATAAAAGACCCCAAATAAAATAAGCACCTTGCATTTCCCAAGGTGTTCCCAAGGACGGGGCTGCAGTGATGTGCCCTGATCCTGACGGTGCAGATGGTTGCAGCTATGGGATGGGATAACATCATGGCTGAGTAAGGGCGATGGGCCAGCAGTGGCCATCCCAAAGGTCACAGCACTTGCCCTAAACCACTTTTGCTCTCACAAACATCATTCCAACCGCAGAAGGAAAGGGATGGACGGTGGGACAGGGCTCGGGCTGTCCGGTTGCTAAACACAGCAGAGCCTCTGAGTGCTATTCATGGGAAAAGGTTCAAGGAGGGGGGAAAAAGGGATGAGAAAAGGAATAAAGGAATGAAGAGGGGCATGCGGGGTGCGGAGCGGCGCTTGCAGGCGTCCCGGCAGCGCTCCGCTCCGCACGGGGAGAAGCCACCGGAGCCGCGGGGACCCGAGACCGAGCCGCGGAGCGGGGCGCGGCGGAGCCCTTACCTCTGCGGAGCGGAGCGCGGTGCGGAGCGGTGCGGAGTGCGGGCAGCGGACGAGACGGAACGGGACGGGACGGGACGGGACGGGCACCCCTCCGCGGGCAGGGGCGGAGCCGGGGAGGGACGAGCAGGGAGGTGCGGGGAGGTGCGGGGAGGTGCGGAGCGGGCAGCGCTGCCGGCGGGCGCGGGAGGGCTGGGCCGAGCTGGGCTGGGCCGAGCTGGGTTGGGTTGAGTTGGGTTGGGTTGGGTTGGGTTGGGTTGGGCTGCGCTGGCGGCTGCTGAGATTTCCTCCTTTTCCCTCTATTTTCCCGTTTCTTCCCCCGCCCCAGCCCCGGAGGTCCGAGCCCGGCAGCGCTTCCCCGTTCCTCCGCCGCAGGAGGGAGGCGGCGCGCAAAATAAAGCAATGAAAGTGCATCTTCCCCCCGCCCTGGCCCCTTCCTCACCACCCCACAGGGTCCCACGCACCCCTGGACCCACTTGCCCATCATCCTGCAGTGATGCGCAGCGCCCTTGGGGATGCTGATGGCAGGAATGCCAAACACAGTGGTAGGAAAAGAGCCCCCTTCACCTGCAAAGCACCCAGAGCAGGGTGCTGCCTGCCTCCAGCACTGCCCTGGCACAGGGCAGATTGGGGTTTAGACCCCTTCGTGGCCCATCTGGCAGCCCAGGGCTGGAGCAGCTTGCTCCTGTGCTCCCCCAAACTCCACCACCTTTGCAAGCACAGGGTCAATCTGAGCAGGAGGTGCCCCCCCTTTTGCTATGGTGGGGGGACTTCACCACCCCAAAAGTTCTGCTGCCCTGGGGAGAAAGGTCGGGAAGTGTGGTGCTGGTGCATCCAGCTCCTGCTGCCTCTTGGCTCAGCATGGTTTCAAATCAGAGCTGCCCTGATTCCAAGGGAGAAGAGTGCCCACAGCCTTTCCTCCAGCCACCGAAAGCTGCCCATTCCCAAGCTGGAACAGAGGAGTCATGGCATCCTGCTGGCAGCCGCGTGCCAGGCACAACCGGGACACCACTGGCACTGCTGGGGTGCACGGGCCTGGGGGGTGCAGGGCCCCCGGTGCGCCCCGGGAAGCAGATTAGGGTTGCTCAGGCAACGGGCATGGAGAAAGCCCGTCTGGATGGAGGCCTCTGGGGCGCACAAGGGTGTTTGTTTTCTGTATTAAGAGCCTGAGCAAAGGGGGGGTATCAGACAGCTAATCCCCCCTCAATGCCTTCCCTCGGTGAGCAGCCGCAGCAGGGCCAGACCCTGCTCCCAGGAATGCTGATGTGCTCAGCCCCATGCGGGCGATGGAGCTCGGGTTGGGTGGGGATCCTCTCCGTGTCCTGAGCAGGCAGGGCTGGGGGTCCTTATCTCAGGCCATGGTGAGCAGCTCAGGGCAGCTCCAAGGCTGCTCCCGGCCATGGCTGAACCATGGCACATCATCACCTGCTGCTCAGGAACCATGGCTACATTGGGATGGCAGAAATGCTCCGCACCGTCTCATCCATCCCCAGCAGTGCCAGCTCCCCTGCCCGTATCCATCCTGCAGCCCCCAGCACCGGGGTGCAAGGCAGAGCATTGAGGGGCCTCCACCAGCAGAAACGGACCAGCCTTATTTAAGCAGAGCTCTCACTGGCAAAGCATTTCCTCTGCATGCAGACTCATTAGCCAGCACAGACATTCCTCTGTCCCACAGAGCGAACCATGGGCTGCAGCCTCACTCCGTGCCGGCTTCTGCCTGTCATCAGCCCCGCGCACCACTCACTCCTTCAAAACCCCTGTGCCTGTCCCTTCGTCAGGATGGAGCCCGGATGTGCCACCCTGGATGACCCCATCACGAACCATCTCCTTCCCTCTGCCCAAGGACACTCGCTTCATGCTAAGCAGTGTCCCCATGGTGCCATCCTGAACAGTGCGCACAGAGCACCAGGGATGAGGGCACCTGAGAGGCTGTGGCTGCTGGTGGCACTGCTGCCCTGGCTCAGCCGCAGGCACAGCTCCTCCTGGGACAGGGCTCAGCATGGGTACAGCAGTGGGATTTAGCGCAGCTTCCAGCGGGAGAGGGAAGCCCGGCTTAGCGTGGGCTTTAGCGGCTCTGCTGCCTTCAGCCTCTGGCAGCTCCGGGCCTGGTGGCTGTGCCAGGGCTCCACGGTGGCCCTGGCCTCCCAGGGCAGCAGGAGATGATGCTTTGGAGACCTGGATGGAGCTCACCCTGCCAGTGGATGTAAGCCAGCCGGGGGCAGCCTCAGCAGCTCCAAAGCAGGGTTCCCAAGTTTACCGCCCCCCAAAATCCCCATCTCAACCATCCCGCTGATCCACACAGGAGGAATGAAAGAGAGGGAGGAGAAATAACTCAGTTTAGGGCTGAAAAATGCCTTAACTTAATTTCAGTGGGTCACAGACGTAATCAAATCAGTGCTGTGCACTGGAATATCGTTTCCATGTTTCCACAAGATGGATAATTGTGCTCTGAAATCCAGCCCTTGGTGCTCAGCAGGAAAAGCTGCCATGGGGGTGGGAAGGGGACAGGGGCTGTGCTGGCGGCCGTGGGCCTGTGGTGCCGGTGCCGGCGGCATCGCAGCACTGCCATGGCCGGGAGGTGCCGGGTGCGCGGTGGTGCTCGCTCCAATCACTGTGCCGAGGGCCGGAGCGGGGAGCATCGCCCTGGCTTTGCATCGTGCCAAGCAGGTGAGAGGCAGGAGGACGCCAGGCAGCGAGCGGCAGTGCCGGCGCAGCGCGGGGTGAGCTCCGTGTGGAGCGCGGTGCCAGATCCCAGCCTTCGGGAACATTCAGTGATGGATTAAATGCAATCTGACTACCACTGTGGGAGGTTGGAGAGAATTACTTCATACAAATGCACTTCGGAAAGTATTTAGAGTCACATTTTCAAAAGCCCCTGAACGATTTAAGAGCCAAAATCCCATTCTCCGAAGTCACTTAAATGAGCAAGGAATGATCAGTAAAGACACCAGGCTGGACAGCAGGGCCCGGGGGCAGCGGTTGCCGTGGCACATCCCGAGGTGCTGCTGCTGCAGCCTTCCTGCTCTCAGACACGGGGACGCATTGGCCTCCAAAGGTATCCCCGGGAACTCAGCCCGGGGTGCGGATGGGTCCCAGCTTGCAGGGAATTGTCCCACCGGGCTCCGGGACAGCGCCTGGCTCTGCATCTGCAGCTGCCATGGGGACACCGTGGCCACTGCTGCCGCCACCAAATCCAAGCACGGATCCTCGGGGACAGGAGGGTCCCCTCTGTAACGGGAGAAGGGAGGGCTGCAGATGGGAACCGCATGGCCCCTTCCCCTACCCCTCAACCTCTGCAGCCTCCTAAAAGCATCTCTAGTTCCCTGCTCAGCATCCTAATGAACCGCAAGGGCAGCTGGGACCCTCTGAGGCAGCAACCATGGAGACTCGACCCCCCCAAAGAGTAAATCCCAAAGCAATTAGCTTTGCAAGCCTGGGCCGGGCTGGTGGAGGTTCCACATTCCTTGGTGGCTATAAAGCTCTTTACTGGGATTGTTTTTCTGCGTAAGCCCTGCCCGGGGTACACATGGCCATGACTCTGGCTCCCAGCACCTTTGGTGCATGTCATTAAAAACCACTCTAAGCACGTTGACTTTGCTGGAGCTGAAAAGAAGCGGGTTTATACACTTCCCTTGATAGAAAGCATAAAGGATCTGAGACAGAATTCTTGCTCCAGGATCCTTTACAATTCCTGGAGGACATTTTTGGGAAGGGAAGGGTTGTGTTTACTTTGGCAGCCGACTCTGCTCCTATATACATACGCATGGAAAAACTGCACTCACCTAATATTTCCACGGCTCCCTTTCCTGCACAGAGCCAGCCCAGGTGGGACCTGGCGGCCCCGAGAGCAGTGGCTGGAAATGGCACCTTGATTTGAAAGCTGAATGAAGGCTGAGCCTCTGCCCATGGCAGCCCTGGAGGCTGCTGACCCATCCCGGGCGAGAGGTAGCAGAGGGGGAAATGCTGATGGAGGAGGAAGCAGAGGAGGAAGGGTGCTGGGCAGTGCTGGGGAGCAGGACCATGAGCAATGTCTCTGGCCCCACACTGTGCTGAGGGTTGCAGGGAGAGGAGCGACGTGGCCCCAGGGCTCAGCCATACCCTGACCCACACAGGCAGCCAGCACAGGGCAGCTCCATGCTTGCCGAGGCGTTGGGATGGGAGCAGCTTGGTGGGAGCGCTGGTGGGGATGCAGCAGCCGTGGCTCAAGGCAATGGGGCTGGTTCAACCCAAGCTAGGCACCCCTGATGTGCCCCATGTGCCCCCCGTCACCTCCTCCCCAGGTACCTCTCCCTGCCCTGCACCTCCTGCCTTTCCTGCTCTGCTTAATTCACTGCCAGTGGAGTGGGAATAAATCCACTTGTGGGCACGTTGTAAATCCATCACGTGCTGGGGACGCTCATTCCAGCCACCATAAACACCCCTGGCTATGAGCTTGTAAATCTGCCCTCGGAGCCAGCAGGTGAACACAGTCCCTGCATCCCAGGGGCTGCTCCATGGTGACCCCACAGCACCCTGCATCCCTGGAAGGGTGCTCAGGAGAGGAGCACTGGGGCCGGGCTCACCTGGTCTCTGTCACCCCCTCAGTTTGCATCCCTTCTCCCTATGCCATTCCTGCACTCGGGACCTTGGTGGGTGCTGCCACCTGCACGCTGCCCCCATGGGTGCTGGGGACCCATTGGGATGAAGGCAGGGACCTGCAGCCCATCCAGGAGCTGCCCCAGGGGTCTGGCGATCTGCCTGGAGCGGGCAGCAGCACGAGAGGCGCTTTGCTGCTGCCGGTGCTCCGCTGTGCTGCTGAAACGTTTACGCAGTGAACTAGTCATAAAAGAGGGGAAAAGCCCGTGTTTTATTATCCACCAAGCAGCTGCTGCTTCGTTTTATGGGGGTCATTCTCCAAGGAGGTCCGGCTGCGGAGCACAGGCACAAAGCCCAGGTCCTGGTGGGCTCCAGGCTCCTGCTACCCCCTGCCTCAGCATCCCCTGGCCCCCATCCACCCCACAGCAGCAGGCTGGGCCCTGGGGGGGCCCTGGGGGCCGGGCAGCCGCCGCAGGGCATGGCTGGGGAAGTGCACTTGTTGCTCTGTGATCTTTATCAGGTTCACCATTGTTGGGGCTGTCAGCGGCTCGCCCTGGGGAGGCGGCGCGGGGGCCCTGCTCAATGGGTGCTGGCGTGGAGCTGTGTCCTGCTGCACCCCGAGAGCCGGCTGCGAGGCCAGACAGTGCGTGAGCAGCTCCGGAGGGCCGGGCAGGGAGCGGGCAGCAGGGCTGGTTCCCATCGCATTCCCTGGGAGAGGAAGCCGGGGCATGCCCGGCCTCCCTTTCCCAGAGGAAGCTGAGGGCTCGGGAGGTGGCATCGCCACCCCCCAGAGCCATGGGGCAGGGTTGCAGGATGGGGGGTGGCAGCGCTGCATGGAGCCCACTCCCCCGGAGAGTTGGCTGCAGGGCTGAGGGTCCCTGGGAGTCAGCAGGGAATGGGATCCCCATGGGAGGGATGAGCATCAGTGGGGACAGACACCTTGGGGATGTGTTAGCCCTGCCCCTGGCGCTCCCCTTCCACCTTCTCATCACTTGTGCCCCCTTTGCCTGTGCTGGTGGGAACCATGTGCTTCCCATGGGCACAGCGGAGCCGGGGGCTGCAGCAGGACCAGGTCAGGGGTGCAGGAGGCTCCATGGCTCCCGCAGCTCCGGCCCTCCATGAACTCATTTGTTGGTTTAGTTGTGAACCAGGGAGCAACCCCTTTCCAGGCAGCGCGGGGGAAAAGCCAAACGAGCCCCACTCCTTTAACGATGGAACCATTCACTGAGCACGGGCAGGCACCGGCAGAGGAGCTGGAACCCATCTCCCCCTTGCCCACCTCCACCACCCCATGGAGGACTGAGCTAATGATCGACTTCTGGGGCTGCCAGCTCTCTGAGCAGCTTTTGTGTATGTCACACATGGATGTGGAGGGCCCAGGGGCTGGGACTGGCACCTTTGCTGTGCCGGGAGTGCTACGGGGTCCTGCAGTGCCCCTCAGTGCCCCTGGACCACAGTACCGCAGTGCCACAGCGTCAAATTGGCTGCTGCTGGGAGCTCAGGCTGGGAATGCATCCCAGGGGTGAGCGCTGGGCACCCCGCTGGTGAGGAAGAGGAGGACCAGCGCTTTCCATGCCCAGGGGTAGACTCTCTGCCCAACCAGGGCAGGATGCAGGCAGGGATAGCCCCGATGGACACACCTGAGGCTGTTGGCCCTCCCCAGGTGGGAGCTGCCTGCACATGCCCTATATGAGGGGCCAGAAGCCCAGCCCAGAGCCGTGTTGGAGCTGCTCTCTCTGGGTAAGATGAGGGTGTTGTTGGTGGGAGCGTCTTTACTGCTTTCTGCACAGCGTTGCGGTGGTGCTGCCTCCTTGCCCAGCTCAGGGCTGGGTGGGAGCGATGCGGGCAGGCGCTTGCCCCGCTGCAGCCTTGGCTTGGCTGGTGGTGTGCGGGGAGGTGGCTGGAGTGGAGGCAGGGCTGGATGGAGCTGGGGCAGGCGCTGGGAAGTGGTCAGATAGAGACCGTGTTTGGGCACCAGGCTGCTGAGGAGGACTATCAGGGGCCTGATTCTGAGCCTTGGTACTGAGCATTGCAAGTGGAAGGGGCATGGGGCTGGTGCAGCAGCATCACTGTCCCATGCTGGAATAACATCCTCCCTGCCAGGCAGGGCTATGAGGGTGCTGGGATGTGATTCCCTGCACTGAGCTTCAAAGGGGATGGAGGAGCCCTAAGAAGGGCATTCTGGGGGGCAGGCAGAGGTGTTGATTGCTCCTTGGTGTCTTCTGTGGCCCCAGGGATGGGGAGACCTGGAGCGTCCCCTCCTGTTGTGATGAACAGGAACCCCATGGGTGCAGTCGGCCCTCAGCAGAGCCCGACTCAGGGTGCAGACAAAGGGCCCAATGGAGCATTTCCTCAGGGTCATTCCCCAGGACCCCATGGAGTCTCGCAGCGATGCCGGGGCAGCCTGGCCATCGTCCCTGCTGTCAGGCATGCTGGGCCGTGCAGGCAGCACCCTCCCGCTGTCAGGTCTTAGGCTCGAGTCCTCAAAAATGCAAACCATGCAATGGGAATCAAGGTTGGCCTGAAGAGCTTTTGATCTTTCAGCAATTGCTGCAGTCTTGCTGTAAGTGCATCCAGATGGCTGCAGACCACCCAGAGGCAGCGTGCCCCATCCCACCTCGCTTGTGATGCCCGAGGACCATTGGACATCCCAAGGGGACCTTGGGGACCCAAAGCCAAGTGCTGAAGGCTGTGGCCGGTTGAGCTGTGTGCCATTTGGGTTAACCTTAAGGGGTGGCTGCAGGGTGACTTGGTCCGGGTTGCTTGTTACGTGGCTCCCAGGGATGCTGTGACAGAGCCATTGGCCTGGCTTGTACCTGGGGGGAAGGTGACCTCCAGCAAAGCTCTGCAGGGAGCTGAGCATTGTGTAGCTGAGACTATAGAGCAACTGCTGAGAAGTGGCGCTGAACTGGCTTGAAACCACTGGCTTCGACTCCTTGGCTGCCGGTGTGATTCCTGCCCATGGGCTCCTCAGCATGGCAAGTTGCTGCCTGGCTCAGTGAGCTCGTTCGCTGTTAGTTTGGCCTGAGCCTCGGCATTGCTGCAGCTTCAAACAGGAGGGGAAGAGGTCGCTGTGATTTATTACACGGGAGCTGCTGTGTCTGCAGAAAGCTGACGGGGCAGGGCAGACCTGGGCTTGTTTTGGTGCTTTTACTGCGGCTCCGAGCTGAGGAGGGAGGGAGGTGATGGATGCTCCCAAGGGATGCCTGGTCCCTGCTCATGGTGCTTTGCTTCCCGTGGTGCGGCACAGCAGAGCCCCGCTGTGAGCGCTGCTGCCCGTCCTCCCTCCGCTGCTCCCTGGGAGCCGATGGAGGAGTGATGCTCACTTAGCTGGAAGCTCATTTTAACCCACCACCCATGCTTAGAGCCATGGTGGGAGGGAGCGGGGCTGGTGGGAAGGTGGCTGGATCCATACAGGGGTGCTGGAGCAGGCAGAGGGGCAGGGCCGGGGTGGGGGGGCCCTCCTGCCTGCATGGGCTTCTCCAGAGCACCCGGGTGCTGCCGGTTCTGACTCCTTGTCTTGATCCTGCTCATGTGAGGAACATGTTTACTCAAAGCTTGCTCCTCAGGGAATAAACCCACAGTTGGCTCCAGTGGAAAACCAAGAGCATTTCTAGGGAGATCAGATTTTCCTCTTCTGGAAGCCAGCTCCCATTAAGCAAAACATGCTCTGACCAAAACCTGATGCCCAGTTCTCTGTGGTGTAGCTAGGAGGCAAAGTGTCAGTGGTGCGAGGTGGGTGCCTTGCCTGGCTTGGCTCTGGTCCTCCCCAGTGCAGTGGGGAGAGCATCACCCCAAAGCCATCCTGGCTGGCGGAGTGGGGCTCACGGGGTACCTGGTGGTGATGCTCCCAGTGCCTGGCGTGTTCCTGTTGCTCCTCTCCATCACCCGGAGGAAGGTCCCAGTCCTGTTCCCGCTCCCATCCTCACCCCAGCTCTTGGCTGAGCCCCATGGGCTGGTGGCCGTCCTCTCCCTCCCCTCACTGCCCACCAAACCGAGGAAGTCGCAACCGCAGAGCTCTTGAAAGCATTTTTTTGGTGGAGACCACCGGTACTGAGAGATTAAAATTGCTGTTGTTTCTTCCATTACTCAGCTTTCCTGAATTATGGGGTGTAATACTCAGGGAGTGGGAATAATTAGGGGAGAACAATGGCAGGCTTGAAGGCTTAAATATGCCTGTGTGGTACTCCCAGCCAGTCCAGCCTGCTGTCACATTACTCTAGGTCTCCATTTTCCACAGCCTGTGCCAAGCCATTTCCACTACGGTGCCCACTCCTCAGCTTCCTCATTCCTTGGGCTCCGCTTCCCGGCCTGGCTGTCCCGGTTAACGCTCCACTTCCCAGCTCCTGGCCAGCTGGTACCCACAGCAGAGCTCCCTGTGCCCTGCCTGGTGGGGATGCTGGAGCCTGAGGGATGCTGGAGCCTGAGGGATGCTGGAGCCTGAGGGATGCAGCAGGGTGAGGGATGCTGGAGCCTGAGGGATGCAGCAGGGCAGGGGATGCTGGAGCCTGGGGGATGCAGCAGGGTGAGGGATGCTGGAGCCTGGGGGATGCAGTAGCTCAAGGCCCTGCTTCTTTGCTCCCCTCAGGCTCCTCTGCTGCAGGCAAGCAGAGGCCCCACCAGGTCATTTTGGTGTTCTGTGCTCGATGAAGCCGCTGATTCCTCCCTTCTGCAGGGGGTTCCCCTCCAGCTCCTCGGTGGGATCTTGCTCAAGCACTTTCCCAGCAATGCCTCGCTGCTGTGGGACCTGGGGGAGCAATAACAGCCCTGGCCGGGCTGTGTTGGTGGCTCCAGCCGGGGCATGTGGGTGAGCAGTGGGATGGGGACAGCCTGGGGCAGAGCTGTCCCCATCCCGGGCCACTTCCCCCTGAGCTCTTGGACGGCAGAGCTAACAATAATTACACAAAAGCAGTAGGTTTTGATGGAAAAAGACATTTTTCTGGTGAGGACTTTCCCCAAGCGAGTTCCTGTGTCTCAGCTGCCTGCATGTGAAGGGCAGGGAGAAGCCAATGGGATTCCAGGGCTGAAATAAGAGTATAGGACTTTGCTTCAGTCAGGGAGGGGATTGGGTTTAAACCTTCAAATCACTGCTCCACTCTCTAGTAACTGCTTGGAAGCTTTGACTGCAGCTTGTTCCTGGGTACCCACTTCGGTCCTGCTCATGGTGAGCCTGTTGCCATGGTGGGAATGGGATCAGGGATGGGCTGTGTCCTGTGGGGCTCATCCTTTGGAGCACCCTGAGGCTGCACTATGCTGCTGCCCTGATGTGCAGGACCCAGAGGTGGCTCCTCAGCTGGACAAGGCTGGGGCTGGCTGGTGACTGCATGAACAGGTTAATGACCACTGGGAAAGGGGGAACAGGAGGGGACATTGCAGGTTTGTAGTGCTGCAGGAAAGGGTTAATCTGGAATGTGGCATCTGCGTGGGAGCTGGGTTACCTGGAGCTCCATCACTGGGTTCCTAAGCCAATAGCAGCCTAAATACAGTGGGGATGGGCTGTGAGAGTAGCTCCTGCCCCAGTATAGCAAATGGGTTGGATGTGCTTCAACAGCTCATTTCCTTGCTGCGGCGCAGGGAAACATGGGCTGGTTCAGCAGCTCCCTTCCTTGGAAGCCACAATTAGATCTAGTTTAAAAGAAAACAAACACTTCTCATCAGAATGCCTGTCTGCTCCTGGCCTGAAGCGAAGGTCCCGTCCAGGCCAAGCAGCTTCCTGGAGCTGCCCCCGGGCAAATCCACCCAAGCTGGGCTCTGGGTGTTCCACTTTGGTAGTCAGCCCTTGGCAATGCAGCACCTCTTGTAGAAAGGCCGGACTGGTCCTGCCCTGCTCTCCTTGGGGTCCAAAGCTTATGGCTTTAGTGCTTGTTGTGCATGGGCTGCACCCCATCCTGCACCGCTGTGGATGGGGCTGGATGCCGTATTCACCAGGCAGCAGAGGATGGCTTCCGGAGGGGAGCAGTGCTGCTGCTGCAGGACAATAGCTCCTGTGGTTTTAATTATTGGGGTTTGGTTGTGTGGAGCAGAAGGAGAAACCGAGAGCAGTGAAACCGCAGGGAGAAAGGATGGTCTTTGGCTGCCTGCCTGAGGGGAGGAGTGGTGGGGACCAGCCCATGGCCATGGACCAGTGCCCTCGCTGGCTCGCGGCACAGGGCTGGGACTGATGGTGTGGCTCTGCTGATGTTTATTGCACCGTTGCTGCCCCTTCCCATCACAGCTTGGCACAAGCTGCGGCTGCCTAAGCAGCCACATAGGGATGCCAGCACCATGTGGTGACTTGGGGACAGTGTCCTGGCCAGGAACAGGGGGACACCAAGATCAGTTGTGTCCCACGCGGGGTCCCTGCGAGCGCTGTCGGTGCCAATTGGGAGCAGGGATGTTTCTCGCTCTGTTTCCACCCTCCCAGTGCTCGAGCAGGCGCCTTCGCTGCCTTTCAAAGGGCCGGATGAGCTCCGCAGCCGGGCCGAGGGTGGGAGGGAAGCGCCCGTCCTGCTTGGGAAACATGAAACAATGAAAGAGGAACAATGGAGCCCCCTTCCCTTCACCCCAAATACCAAACGCCACCAGGACATGGCAGAGCTCCCGGCAGCGCTGCTGGGGCAGAGCGTGTGCCGCCGCCTCCTCCGGCATCCGCAGTTCCCCTCCTCTTCCTCAGCCCTGGCAAGGGATGCTGCGGGAGGGCGGGTGCCAAGGAGCCTTGCCAAAGGGCTGCCCTGACCCAGCACTGCTGCCAATGGGCATTCCCAGCCTTGGAAACCATGTTTGGGCCAGGGCAGTGGATTTGCAGCACGGCTGTGACTTGGGGAGGGATTTTGCAGCCTGCTCGCACTTCCCAGGTCAGCGGAATGTGCCTTGTTGCTGGTCCAGGGGCCTGGCATGGTTTATCCATGTACCAAAACTTGCCAGGCTTATCCAGCAGAGAACGCATTCATTTGGTACCCATGTGGGGGCAGGCATAGGGAGATGCTTGGCCAGAGCTGGGAGTCTTGGGGCAGGGATAGATCCATGGCTCGAACCTACACCCTGAGCATCCTCTCACCTGGCCTGAGTGCTGACAGCACCCAACAGCTTTTCAATGCATGGCTGCGGTGTGTGCTTGGGGATGTGCAGCTGAGTACCCTCTGTGTGCAGGGCTCAAGGGGATCCCAAGCTGTGGGCGGATGGTGCCGGGGCTGCCTGCACCTTGGTTGCTCAGGGCCACCAGCACCATGCGGAGGAGCTGCTGCTCCCATGCACAAGCCCTCATGGGTGAAACATCCTTCACTCGGCACCCCGGCCAAGCACATCTGGCTGAAAGCTGTGGGAGCTGCCCCGGCAATGAGGACACCAGTGCGGAAATGCTTCCCTCCCAGGGAGATTCCCTCATCCTGGCTCCTCTCCCAGCACCATCCCTGCCCCTCCAGTGCCTGCTGGGCCATGGGATCTGGATAAAGTGGCAGGAGTGGGGCTGGGAGCTCTGCTTCCCACCAGAAGGGGCTGCCTGGCTCCAGGGTGGGATGAGGGATGCTCTTGGTGCAAGGTGGAGTGTGGCTGACTCTGTGCCAGTCCCGCTGCCCTGTATGGTGTGGTCAGAGCAGGGTGGCAGCAAACAGCCCTTGCACCAAACCCTGGGCAGGCTGTGAGCAGCAGCCAGGTTGTCCCCGTGCTGGGGAAGCCGGTTTGAAACCTCTGGTTAGACCCTGGTAAGTCCCACATGGGGCTTCAGCTGCCACCAGTGTGCATGGTCAGGGACCAGGGACAGGGCTGGAGGAGGGTGAGGGCTGGAAAAGCTCCTTTCATCCTCCACAGCTAATCCATTGCTCTGGGATGGCGCTGGGACGTGGGGCCTGGGTGATGCAGACTCCATCAGCTGCTATCCACGGAGGTCTGACAGCAGTGTTCCCACCCCATATTCCACTCCCCCCTCGCTTTGTTGCTGTTGTCATCTCTAATATCACACAGAGATAGGAAAGGCTGCAAATTGCCTCTTTTCCTGCCAGGTTAAATGGTTCACCAGGAATGTCTATTATTCCCACAAGTCAACTTTCCCCTTCACAGTATGTGTCCAGGGGTCAGGCCTGGCACCACATGAAAGTGAAGGGTATTCAATAACCTAGAGCCGAGGAAAGGCTTTAGTCCAGCTCCAACCATGTTGAGGGTTTTATTGATGCAGCATGCCTTTCCCCATTTGTTTCCTATAAACAGCACATGGTAATATTTAGTAGGTCTCAAACAGAGCTTTTTGCATATTCTCCCTTGTCTACAATGAGCTGCTCGGTAGTAGACAGTTTTAACTTACTTAATGTGATGCCTGTTCTCTGGTCTTTCAGAGGCTCTGGGCTGCTCTTGACCTGTTCACCCAGCAAATCCCTGTGCAGCTCTGTAATTCCTGGGAGTGGGAGCCTGGGACACCCCCCCCCCGGGGATGAGCATGGTCCCTTGCTCGCCAAAGGAGGGAAAAGGACCTGGTGTGAGCTTTGCTCTTGCAAAATAACCCCCTTTTAGATGCGATGTCAATGAGGACATGGGGGCTCCATCCCCGAAGGACCCTCTGTGACACTGTCCCTGAGGAATGTGTGATGCTCACCACCTCCAGCCAGAGAAGCCACTTTACCCTAAGAGGCAGTGTGAAGCTGTGGGTGCTCAGCGCAGTGCAGGGGGATGCTCACCTTGAGCTGCAGGCTCTCGGGGAGCATTTACACTGTTTATACAACCAAGGGCGGCATGCATTCCTGCTGCTGGAGAGCCTGTGGTTGCCATTCCTCACCTGCACACTCCCGGTACTGTGTGGCTGATGGCAGTGGCGGAGCAATCCCTGTGCAGAGCTGGCAAAGAGGGGCAGATGCCTCCTGAGGTGACTTTCTGCTGCTGTCAATGACCAGAAACAGCATCTCTTGGCTCTTTCTCTGCAGCAAACCGCCCTGGGCTGGCGGTGGTGAGTCCCTGCGACTGTACACACGCAGGAAAAGGCCAGTTCTCAAACACCAATTTCCCTGCCCTTCCCCAGATCCCACCCGCAGACCCAACCCCTTCACATGCTCATATTGGGCAGGTTTTCCTCAGGGAGCAGCTTTCACAGGTGCCGGCAGCCGGACATTCCTGGTGCTGCACTGCCATCGCCCTGCCAGCCCAACACACCGCTCCCTGCTGCTCCACACCAGCACCCCAAGAAAGGGCACAAGGAAAGCAAAGAGTTGACAGTGGGGTTCTTTTTAATGGAATTGCTTTTAAAATGCAGTCTTAACGTGACTTAGAATAGTCAATGATGAGAAACAACAGGTCTTGATCTCTGCAATGTGACTGTGCAGCACTTCTGCCTCCAAACCCCACCAGCCACTGCTGCTCCTGATGTTCTCCAACTGCTCTTACAGCAACTTGCTGCCCCTTCACAGGACCCATCACTCAGGACATTCAAACCCTGACGCCAAAGGGACTCCTTTGGACAAAATAAGGAACCAGGCAAGCTGAGCAGCATCCAGATGATCCAATGCTCATTCAAAGAGCCTGAAAAACAGCAGCAGCGTTCTCTCTTGCACCTTACACTCAGGCATAAACCTACAGAGGCATTTGAGCTGCCAGCTCCTGTGGCCGTGGGCAAGAGCTATCAACTTCAAGCTCTTCTGTGGATCTGTGCCTTCATGCTATGTAAAGTGCTCTAAGAATGGAATGGCTGACTGCAGTTTCTGGCAGAGGAAGCTGATTTTCCAATACCTAACACCACTTGCTGTGTGTACCTGACAGAACAGCGGGTGCTACAGCCTGTCCTTGCTTGCCAATTCCAGAACACAGGAAATTCTGATGTAGCCTGAACACCTGTGAGCATACACCCCAGCACCATCTCCACGCTGCAGCGTTTGTACACCCTAACAGCAGAACAGGCTTCACTTGCTGATGAACGACCTTCCAAGCCTTTAGCCCGAGGTTTGGGTTTCATTCTGTGGCCTTGCCCTGGCTGTGAACACTGCAGGTGTTTCTGGATTCCTTTTCTCCTTTGAAAAGCCCAACCCTGTTGCAATTCAATGGTCATCCTCTTCTAAGAGGAGATCGTGAGTCTGCTGGAGGAAGAGAAACTGCAGAAAGCCCACATGAATCTGCCAGTGCTGCATGATGCCACTGCTCTCTGACAAAAGGAGCCTCCCCAGCCTGGTGCCAGTGCTCAAACAGCTCTCCTAAATCACCCCTTTGTATCAAGCTGGTGTTTTATCAGTAACTTCAGAATCAAATGCAGGAAGCCAGTTAATTTGACAGCAATACGATGCACTTAGACTGAATTTTACACACCTCTCAAGGACAGCATTTAACAGTGAATCAGTGGGCTCTTCTAGCTTGGTCTCCAATTCTGGTCATAAAACACGGATTCGGATTTGAATAGAACAGAGCTTTTGTGGAGTCTGAGCAGTACTTTTTGCACAGCCAAGTGTCACAATTAGAAACTGAGTGTAGAAAAGAGTCCCCAGGGGAATATGAAAGACATCACCTTATGAAAAAAAGCCTCAGAATGAACCTGTGAAATCAAAAGCCATCAGACAATTGTCTTCTACAGAAAATGGAAGTAGCAGTAGAAGAATATAATAACATCTTAAACAGTCAGTGAGTCAGTCTGAATGTACAGGGGCACTAGATCCCTACAGATCTGCGATGAAAGCTAATGGCCAAAACCAGCTGGTCCCCTCCAGTCCCAAAGGGAGCCCGGGCTGCCATTCACTCTTCCCCAGCTGGAAGATTGTCTTCAATCCGCCTGATGAATTTCATCCTTATTTCTGTGACACTGTCACCCTTTAGAGTGTCCTGGACAAACTTTACATCCACGGCCATCTGAACCTAGGTGATGGAAAAGAGCTGTTAACCCCTTACAATACCACCTGATCATGAAGCACCAGCTTAAGGACTCTGGGGACAAGACATGCAACGCAGCTCTAAGATCACATTCTTCTCATACATTGTGGCCTACACGGTGGACAGCGGGCACCTTTCCTCAGAACCAAACCTCCTACAAAATTCAAGGAGATACTACAGGTACCTGGGTTGTGAGATGAAGGGGCTCTGCTCTTCTCCTGGGAATCAATTTCAAGTCCAAAGCAAACATGGGAGTCCCGAACACAGACTAGATACCGAAGTACCTGCTGGTACCTCAGTTATCCATCTATCTCAGTGGAAGAGAGACCTTAGCTCACCATTTCCAGGGCACCTCGCAGCACTCCACACAGCAAGTTGGAATAGATGAGCGATGAGTGGTTGTCAGGAAGCTCAACAAAGTCCACCAAGGGGTTGTTTTCCAAGATGAGGGAGAACTCATCGCCTCCAGGACTCCAGTTGGTGATGCTCGGAGTGATGCCCAGGTACATTTTAAATGCTATCTGTTATGTCAAACAGAGTATGAACAAGAACACGTCCCAGGAAGCAACAGCTCAGCTTTGATCTTTGTAAACTTACTAAAGGGTTTTGAAAACACCCCCCGTTTCTCCCAGTTCCTGCCAGTCAGCACTAGTCTGGGATCTAATTCTCTTCTCTTTCCTCCCTAGAATCTCAGTCAAACTCTGAGCAAAGCTCTGGGAACAGCAAATACTCTATCCTCACATGCAAAACCAGCATCAAACCTGCCAAAGCCACACTCTGACAATTACCTTTGCAATAACATCAGCAGTTTCACGGAAATCGTGGCATCTTCCAACATTGGATCTGGCCAGGAAGTCTTCTATTAGCCGAACACCTATGTTGTAACCCCTGTGAATGCACCAAAGAGGAGCAGGTAGAGTGGGCAGAGCACAGGTTTAGAAAGACAACCATTTATAAAAGAAGAGAGTGGAAGAAAAGAATCCCATCTGAGAAATATCAGCATTAAATAATGTTTGATCTGCCAGGGTTTTATTCGCAGAGCAGCACATAAAGGCGTTCCTGCTGTGATCCTGAGCTCTCTGAGGCCCTGCTGCAGCAGATCCACTCACATTTTGTCAAGCTGCTTGTTGACATCCTCATCGTTCTCGTAGTCCTTGCACAGCTGTGTGACCAGGGCACCGTAGGTGAGCGTGAAGAGCTCCGAGTTCTAGACAGAGGCAAAAGGGACTTAGCACAAGTCAAAGGGAACTGACTGAGCACTGCTGCATCTGTGTCCAGCGCTGCTTCCGCTGGCCTGGAGAGGGGGAACAGAAACCTGCTGTCTCAAAGGAATCTACTGCTTAATAAGGAGAGACCCCGGGTTGCATTTTGGCAAGGCGACCTCAGTCTCCTTGGAGAGAGAAATCCTCTTTGACTAGGAATGATCGGGCACTTTCTTTCCTTCCCTCTCTCCAAGCACACAGCATTTCCCATAGAAGTGTCCTGAATCTGACCTGCACAGGCAAGCCAGGAGCTGCTCACACTCTGGCCACTCTTAGATGCTCATTAGCACCAATCTGCTTTAACGAGGGAGCCCACAGATAACTGGAGTGACACCTCTGGGACATTTGGTGTTACCATCACTCCCAGATGGCCAAACCTGCACTGGAACTGGCTCCAACTGCTGCCTGCGTTCATGCAAAAGGGCAACATTTGTTAGGCTGCAATTCTGGTCCTGGAACAGGACAAAACCCTCTCATCCGTTCATGGAATTACTACATTTTGCTACCAAGGAAAAAGCCAAGCCCCATCTGGTCCCTAGGAACTCCTCTAGGCACATAATTTGCTTTATGCGTTAAAATCAGCTCCTCAGAGCCAGAAGAGGGACAGCAAGGATGGTTTCGGATCAGCTCAGCAGATTCATGTCGTACATCTACTCTGTGCCTGGTTAAGCTCAGCGTTACTTGGGTTTTCTTTGCACAGTGCTCAGATCTGCAGAACACACTGAGGGAAGAGGTCTCCTCTCCCAGCCACCACCTTCACCCATCCTCAGCCTGCAGCAGCTCTGTCCCAGTGCATTTCCTCGGGAGCCATTAAGGCAGATCAGTGACTAACAAAGTCCTCGAAAGCTGCAAAACAAAGAGCTACAATAGGCTTTAGCTTCTCACAGAACAAAGGAACCATCATACTTTATTTCTGCTTTCAGTTTAAGCATGCAGAACCATTAGTCTAATCTCAGATTAAAAGCCTATCACCTACCATGAGATGCATAGATGCAGAAGGTGAAATGAATGGCAAATACCAATACTACAGAATGAAAGCAGCAGGCAGGCAGAAAGGAAGGGAAAAGAGACAACAGAGTTAAGTGACAACACTGATCACACTTCATTCTGAACAAGTTTACACAAAGCCAAGACAAACAGAAGGAAGAATCACTCCCAAACATTCAACAGTAGAAATTAGGTTAGAAGATGAGGGGAATTCCACCTTGTCATTGTAATTCATGAGTGCAACAGCAATTTCGCTCTGAGCACCTGAAAAGCACCAGTTGTGCTCCCCGCTTCTTTTGCCCAATTGTAGAGCTAAAGAATGGATTCTTTTGAGGTTTTTTTTACTTACAGCCCTGCTTCTGCCCTGGAAAGGGGAAGGCTGTGAAGCTCCCATTGCTCTGGAGGGCCTGACAAGGTGGGAATCTCCTTGAGCTCGACCGGAGTCAGGCATTTGGCGGAGAATTTAACAAACACGCAGAAAAGGCGACGCTGGTTTTAAGGATTTCAGTCATTTTTAGTAACGATGGGGCTCGGCAGCTGGGGAGAGAAGGGGTGAACGGACGCAGCAAATCCAGCTGTTACCAGTCCAAGATGTTGGCATTTACTGGGTACAGCCACAAAGCCTTCACCTACTGTTATGAGCCCCGCAGTGACCCGGTATCGGACACAGCTATTGGCAGCGACACTGCTATTGGGGTAACTTCAAACCCCAATATAATGTTGGTTATAACTGGGTTCTAAGAAGGCAAACTTCTCACTTCATATTTGCAACCGAGCTCTTCATTTTCAGTCCATCGAATGGAACTGAAGAGCCCGATACACGTTCTGTTCTTTATACTGCTCCATATTTCAGATTAGTGTATAGGCTCCGCACTCTATAACCGTTCTGTGGCCATAGAAAATGTCAGATTAATAAACCACCCATTCCTTCAATAAAATCCACTGTATCGAAGGAGCTGAACCCTGGAAGGGGACCCCCTTGTGGTGCTGAGCAGGCAGCTGCCTGCCCTGTGCGGAGCCCCCGCACGGCCCCAGAGGGGGCAAACCCAGATGTTATTGTTTATCCTCGCTTTCTAACATCGATATTGCACCCAAAATGACCGAATTCGCTCTGCTGTGACCCGGAGCGAGGCCTCGGCCCTGCGGGCTCGGCCCCTCCATCCCTCACCCCGCGCCTCAGCCGGGCTCGTAACACGGAACGGGCTTTGGGGAAGGGCAAAGCGAGACACACACCCGGAACCGCCCCGCGGACCCCACCGGCTCCCCGGTACCGGGCCCTCCCCGCGGGCCCGGGCGGGCAGAGCCGGGCGCTACCGCAGGCCGGGGCCGGGGCTCCCCCACACCCCGCTGCGCCCCGGGACCCCCCCGGTTACCATTTTCTTGCTCTCGGTGCCGCGGCCGGCCTGGCGCGACATCCTGCCCACTGCTGCCCGCTCCTGCCCGGCCCTGCCCGCTGCTGCCTGCTCCTGCCCGGCCCTGCGCCGCGGGGCACGCCGGGACTCGTAGTGCAGAGCCCGAACTACAGCCCCCAGAGTGCACCGCGGCGACCGAGGGCGGGAGGCGAATCCCGGAGCGCCGGGAGGGTCACCTGACTGCGCGCCGCCAGGGGGCGACTCCGAGCACCGGAGCGGTCCGTGCCGCGGGAGCGGGATAGGGATAGGGATAGGGATAGGGATAGGGATAGGGATAGGGATAGGGATCAGGAGCGGGATCCGGAGCGGGAGCGGGCGCGGGATTGGGATCCGGATCGGGATAGGGATCAGGAGAGGGATCCGGAGCGGGAGCGGGATCCGGATAGGGATCGGGACCGGGAGCGGGATAGGGATCAGGAGCGGGATCTGGACCGGGAGCGGGATCGGCAGCGGGATCGGGACCCTCCGGTTGTTCCGGCCGGGGCCGCCTCCCCCGGGCTTCGCTTCCCTGGGTGCCTGCCGGGGGTGCCGCAGCCCCGGTGGCAGCGCTCCGAGGGGCTCCTCCCGCAGAAGGGGCCGTTCCCAAAGCAAGGGCTTGGCCGTGGGAAGCTTCTCCGGGCCTTGCCTCTGCTCGTCCCCCCTCCGGCCCCGGTGTTAGGCACGAACCGGGGTCTCGCGGGGCCTGGGCGCGCAGCAGTGGCTGCTGCGACAGCCGAGCTCCTCCTGGGGCTCCCGGGCTCCTGAGCGTTGGCCTCTGCTCCCAGGCACTCGCTGCCTGGCACTTAGGTACTTATTTGGGTACGTCTCCAGTGCAGACACTGTCACTGCCCTGTGCCCGAGGGTGGCTCCGGCTGGGGCAGGGTGATGGAGGCTCTGCCCCCGGCACAGAGGAAGCCAGACCCTGCTCAGGAATCCAGCAGCTGGCAGATCCCTCCCTGTCACCACGGAGCAGCGGTGCCGGGAGCGCAGGGGCCGCCTGAGCTCCCGACGGACACAGCCGACTCTCTGGCATTGCCTTACATGGCTGCGTCCCTGGAACGGTGCAGCCCGTGCTCGCTGGGCTGCGAGCCTCTCGGCCTGATACCGGGCTGACCCAGGCTGGGGAACTGCCAGCATCTCCTCTGTCCCTGGCAGGAGTGGGACACGGCGCCAGCAAGACGATGAGGTCGCTGTGCTTCCCCATCTCCCAGCCCTAAAGCACAGGGAACAGCCTGGGAGTGCTGCTCTGCTCCTGCTCCCCATCCCACCACTGTGCTGGTGGGCACAGGGGCGTTTTGTGCTCTTCTCTTGTCTGCCGTGCACCTCTCAGCTTGGGAGCTACATCCAGGGGATGGTGAAACACGGTGCCCAGTGCCACGGATGTGATGCTGGAGGTGGGCATGTGCCTCTGGAGCTGGGTGGCCACCAATCCCACATGGAGACACTGGGCTGCCCAATGCCAAGCCAAACCCTGCTGTGTGGTGTGAGAAACGAGCCCACTCCTCTGACTGAGGTAGCAGGGGGATGAAGCCGATAAGGCAAAAGCAACAGCACTGGGTGCATGTAGCCAGAGGCACACCGATCAATACTCTAATGCAGGTTTATACACGTGAATTATTGCTTCAGCCACATACATACTCCTGATTCCCATTAACTAATTTACATACTTTTAGAATTAATTTACATATCCCCTCCCTCGTCCCCCCTTTCTCTTCGGGGTCTCAGGGGGTCGCTCCTGGGATGAAGTCAGAACTCTTCCTCTTAACTTTTGGTTTCTGGGCAAGTTCCAGCGGTGGCTTTTCCACTTCCTTTGTTCATTAAATGTCACCCAGTCAAACCAACGACATTTGTACCCGTTATTGCAAGCTCATCGTGCAATTACATCCTCACAGCAACATCTACAACTGCGAAAGCCAATATTCTCCTACATGTCTCTCACTGTGGGAACAGCCATGTGGGAAAACCACAGAGCAAACATTGCCATGTGCTGCTCCCGGTGATGCCATGCCGGCCCTTGCTGGCTGGGAAGTCACCTGGCTGGGCGCTGGGACATGTGCCAGGCCCAGCCACATCCCTGCTGGCGTGCTCCTGCCGGAGCCACCACCCAGCCCTGCGCTGTGTCCCCAGGCTGCAAGTGTGGGACTTGGTGGCATGGTCAGGAGGATCAGAAGCTTCGGCCTCCAGGCACCAAAAGTGTGACCACAGCCACTGTGGCTGCTGGAGGTACCATGTCCCTGGCCACCTTGGGGTCCCTGGCAGTGTCCCACTGTGTAGAGGACGCCGGCCACTGGGGGTCCTGCACCCGCATCACACGCTGCGGCTCTCGTTAAAGCGCCGTGTGCTGATGAATCCCCTTCCCATCATTGCTCCGGGTTTGGGGCTGGAGCTGCAGTGGGACAACTGCAACCCGGGACCGGTTTGGCCGCACCGGGCAGCTCTCCCGTTCCCCACTCACTGCCGTGCCCGCGCCGGGAGGTGCTCGGAGCAGCGCAGGCACCAAAACACCTTGACCCGGCTGCTGGGTGCCCCGTGGCCCGGTGCCGCCCTCCGGAGCTCCCGTTCGGTCGGGGGGCAGCGGCCGCAGCCGCGCAACGCCCCGGGATGTCCCGTCCCGTCCCGTCCCGTCCCGCCGCGCTCCGCCCCATCCGGTGGGGACAGGACCGAGGTGCAGCGCGCCCCGCTCCGCCCCGCCGCGCCCATCGCCCGTGGCCTCCCCCGGGCTGATCGCGGGGATCCCATTCGGGCCATGCCGCGCCGAGCCCCTTCTCCGGCGCCCG
>JANRGW010030514.1:0-11424 GCA_024733675.1 Psilopsiagon aymara | reverse complement strand
GGCTATTCCCACCCACACCCCCTCCCCCAGTCTCATACTTACTACCTATGATTTATGTTCCAGAACAATTTTTAAACAAAGCAAGCCTAGGACAGCAGCTATGGGAAGCTACAAGTTTAAGTCATATAATAAAATTTACTTTTAAGCCTTGAATGACACCAAGAAGGGGAAATGGGCTACTGTAGAAAAATACACAGGCTGTGGAGAACATCAGATTTACAGACTATAAGGAAACAAATTTGTAACATATAAGGTAAACAAGGCATAGCTGTGGTCTTTGACTTCACACTGAAGTCTAGCAAAGAGGAATCCAAAACATCAGTTCTATTTACACATGGAGAGAAAACAAAGCTGAGTCTCAGCAATACAAAGCTCATCTCCAGCTCCCAAGAACAGCAAGTAACAGTGATAACACAGCAGCATACACTCCACACAGAAATGGAGTGACATTTCTCTCCACTTCACTTCTGCCAGGCAGCAAATCCTAGCTGCTTTTTAGTTCACTTCCACCCAAATCTTTGGAGATAACAAAAAACAACTGGGCTGCTTGTGTTGACATATTACAAAAGCTTATTTAATTCCACAGACCCAAACATTCAAGTCCAGAATTACCATCCTCTGAACCCCAAATATGAGTTGATTTTCAAAAGTAAAATCACATTTCCTTGGTGCCTTCTATGAAAATGCTCTTCTAACTGTAAGAGGCCTTACCTTAGCCAACTCTCTCTGCAAGTTCTGATGCCCCTAGTTACTGGTGTACTCAGTGTTACTGGTGTGCCCTTATTCCTTGGCAATGAACAATCTCACATTCAATATGTTCATTCCCTTCAAGTTGTGGCATCTTCATAAAATGAGCCACAGAACTTAATGATGACACGTGGAAGTTCAAAGAGCACTGCTGGAACACAGCATAGTCCTGGCTCCCTTCACGTTTTGCAGTCCACAGAAGTTGCAGCAGTGCAGTTGAAAGGACAGAGAGCAGTGTGTGACTGCAATCCTTTCTTAGAGGGCCATGTGCTTTTCTGGAGCTTGTTTGTGTGCTAAATAGAGAAACAGGATACTGGACAGTGCACTAACTAGGAATATCACATCAAACCAACGATGATAAAAGTTGAACTGGAGTTCTCCCAGGACTTCTGTAATAATAGTGCGATACTCCAGAGGCATACTCATCCGGATCAGGAGCACTGATGACACAAAGTACATACCCTGTAAATTAAAAAACAGAAAGTAGTTATTGTTTCACAACTGGCTATACATGGGTCAGCATACAAAGACTTTATTATACGTACACACACACAAGTATGCATGCATGCATGTAGATAGGTTTTACATACTCACCATTATCTGTGCTAAAAGCAGAACAATAACATTGGAGGACTTGCTGCTGGAAATGGCATAGAAGAACTAGGAAAGAAATGAAAAAAAAAAGACGCACTGGAAACAGCAGTCAGATAACTCTGATGTGCCTTAGGCCGGCATGAAAGGACCACACTATTCAATACTTTTTCATTTGAAAACAACAATAAAAGGCATATTTTCTGGAAGGGTGCCTGTACCCTACTTCCGGACACCTGCACTCTTAGTTTTAAATGTGACTTTGCATAAGGCAGTGGCAAACAATATAACAATATAAGTCATATAACAATACACATTGAAGTTTAAGCTTAGGTACCGAAAGCCAGGTCAAGACAGTAAGTCACGTGTCTCTTGAGCTAATGCCCTTCCAGTTCCACCAGCAGCTCAAACTAATCAATCTATATTCTTTTTAATCACTATCTGATCGACCTGACTCCTAAGCCCTGGCTACAGCATCATTTTGAACCCTTGCTCACATTAACACCTCACTCAGCATCTACATCTATTCCTGACAGTAACAGCAATAGAGACTGAATGAGGAAACATACCGCAAAAGGTATTAAGGTGTTTTTCCTCCCTTCCCACTCTGCAAGTATTTATATTCAGATACTTAAAACACAAATCTTTATAAAAGGTTCATGCAGTATTTGTCTAAATAGTTCAAGATCTGATAACAGCTTTCCTGGGCCAAAACAACAAAAGAGTCTTGGCTCTTACCTTTGTAAGTGTGATTAACAATCCTCTGATAGAGGTAACAATGATTATTCCAACAAGAATAAAGGAAATGTGCTGAGACCAGAATTTCACCTGTATCAAGAATAATACAGATAGACCTCTAATAACAAGAACATACAGTTAAATCTCTAATGCTAACTCCATTTACACCACATTGTGTAACTGCCGATTCTTCAGGGTTTTTGCATTTCCCAGTTGTACATATATCCACTGTAGACAGGTTTATCAGACATTTTCACAAATATATTAGCAATTGCTTACTCCAAACAGAAAAACAGATTTGTCTTACATCAATCACAAAGAACCTTTCACTCACCGGGATATATTTAAAAAGTGTAAATGACAGGAACATCTGTGTGCATGAGCGAATGTAATTATTCCGTAGTTAAATGCATTAATCTAAGCAAGTTGATTAACGTGTTTCCACTTGCCCAAAACAAACGAGCAAATCACTGTTTCCCTGGCAAGACCACATTACCATCCCAGTATAAAATTCACATGAAAGTGAAATTCATGGTGTATTTTCCCTTCCTTCTCACCAAGTCAAGACATTCTCAGGGTTCTCTTTCTCTCTCGCTATCAGCACTGTGATTTTATTTACATAAGACAGGAATCACTGAAAAGGCTGTAAGAATTAATAAAGTCTCACATCAAATTGGATTCCCAGATAATTTACAGTGATCTCAATTCCTCTTGTGACTGGATCAGTCTTCCCCACACGGTCAAATACAATATTGATGGTTGCCTGCAAGAGAGAAGGATTTGTGTTGAAACAAGAAGACAAAAGCATACCTCACTCTTACACACAAGACACATGCATGACTCTTACTTGGCACCACCAAGGAAAGGGGCAGGGTGCAGTCAGATTGGCTAAGAAGGTGCAAAATACACACGTGTAAGAATTGCTTGTCTAATGCGCTGTATAAAAAGGCAGATCCAGAGCTTTATTTCAACCAAGAGCCAGTTTCATTCAGAATATGCAGAAGCAGGATCTTAAGGGAACTGGAGCATTACTCGAAGAACTGCATGTATAATATATATAGATATATAGAATCTACGCAGGGTGTGATATTTGCATATGTCGACATAAACCACAATAAAACATTTTCATACCATGAAGATTTTCCAGACACAATAGATGGAGAAAAAATAACCCAAAAAATTAAAGTATTTTCCCTGGAAAGTTTTGGAGTACTCTATTCTCTCCTGGAAATACAAAAAGAGGGAGGGGGGAACAGAACACACAAAATAAATATCATTTCCACAATCCCCCACAACACAAACAGTTAATGGAGCATCAACAGTAGCAAACAGCTTTATTCCTCTGTATTTCTTAATTCAAATGTTTCTGAACTCAAAAGTTTTAATTCACAAGTTTCTCAATGGCTTTAGGGACTTGGGGCACAGTCCAGTATGTATCTGAACTGGAAGGAAAATGACATCTAGACCCAGATTAAAGAAACAGTTTTTTACTTCACCATATCACAATATTTCAACATTTAACTAACAACAACTTTCAATTTCTTGTAACATACATTTTCTTTCAAACTACTTCTGGGCAGTTCTTTGCCATGTACCTTTGTTGCATGCAAGTCAGCAGTTTCCAGAAAAAGCTGCCGACTAAGCTCTTCCAGGGCATCCACTTCTTGCTGGATAAGGGACAGATCTGGCAAACCAGCATAGTGAAGGCTAGAATACATCATAAATTCTTTATTAAAAACAAAACATGCCCTCCCAACTTCAGCCCAATTCCATATCGAATGGTTTACCCACTTTTTTGATCCAGATCAGTTTTTTGATTCTGCCTGAATGCTTTTTGTTAATACTGCGCCCTAGAAAATCTCAAGGATACACACATCTTAGAGCAGACTTCAAGTACCTAAAGAGGGCCTACAAGAAAGCCCGAGAGGGACTTTTTATAAGAGCAAGTAATGATAGGACAAGGGGGAATAGCTTTAAACTGAAACAGGGAAGATTCAGATTCTAAGAAGTTCTTTACTGTGAGGGTGGTGAGGCGCTGGCACAGGGTGCCCAGAGAAGCTGTGGCTGTCCCATCCCTGGGAGTGTTCAAGACCAAACTGGACAAGGCTTTGAACAACCTGGTCTAGTGGAAGGTATCCCCGCCCACGGCATGGGATTGGAACTGGATGAACTTCAAGGTTCCTTCCAACCCAAATCATTGTGCATGTGATATATTGCACAATACTTCATTTTAAGAATGTAGGCAGTACACAGCATTTCGGTAGTCACACACAAGCTCTTTTACCTCTGCTAGGAGAACATATTGCAGAAGAGAACCAGATCTCTCAAAGACTACTGTACCATTTCAGTGTCCCTTGTCACTGAAGTACATCTCTCAATATGTCACTCTCACATCATCTTCGTAAACCAAACTGCTGAGTAACTGCTCCAAGAGATTAGTGATTATTATGAAGAGTCTTGTCAAATAGCCAAATTGATTTTAACAGCTAGTAGGAACAGAGAGGAAGAAGAGTCATCAGCCTTAAATATGCAAACTGCATGTTTTAGGTGGTCTGGTAGAAACCACTGTAAGTTAGACAAATACAGACCCTTGTAATACTCCAGCAGATTCCCTCTACCCCTTTCACACTCCAGAACAACTTCTGTTCACCTGTTCCTATCCACCTTTTTGTCACACTGCTATAGTACCGGTGGCCAGCCTGTATCATGAGAACAATTTATTTGTTCAAAAAGTTGCTTCCTGCTCTTCTTTTTCTCATGGCTTCCCAACATGGCCAGAAAAACAACTATGGGATAGGCAAATTGTTTCAGGAACTCAGCCAACCCCATTGTTTTGCTCAAGTATATCACAGGTCCTCCAGCCCGGAAGAGCGTATTTCAAGTTGCAAGAAAATAGGCAGGTCAGTCATATGAGCAGAAGACACATTAGAGCAGAAAATTGCCTCCCACATCAGTGATGCAGTGGAGCAGACATCTGCACTGCGACACCAGAGGCTGGAGCACCTCTCCTATGAAGATGGACTGAGAGAGCTGGACTTGCTCAGTTGGAGAAGAGAAGGCTCTGGGGAGACATTAGAGCAACCTTCCAGCACCTAAAAGGGGCCTACAAGAAATCTGGAGAGGCACTTTTTACAGGGACAGATAGTGATATGACAAGGGGGAATGGCTTTAAACTGAAAGAAGGCAGATTAAGATTACACAATATGAGGGTGGTGAGACATCAGAAGAGATTGCCCTGAGAAGTTGTGTATGTCCCACCCCTGGAATTGTTCAGGGCCAGGCTGGATGATGCTCTGAATCCCTTCCAATCCAAACCATTCTACGATAAGCAGGCATATCTGTCCTGCAATCTACTGTACACCTCAACCATGGTGATGCAACAACACATTTACAGGGCAGGGCAGCAGTATACACCTCCCAACTGTGTCACAGTAAAATGGTGACCAGCCTCTGGGAAAAAGGCAGACGGTACAGTGCGAGACAGCAAACTTCCCAGGAGACATTAAGCCTTTTGCTCATACTACTGAAACATGCTGAAACAAATGTTTTGTAACTGACTCAACCAACATTCTTCCTTTCAAAAGAGCAGAAAGCTGAAGCCACCTCCCAAGGCAGGTGCCAGCATACAGATGAAGGATACTTTCACTGCCTGAAACAGACGTTGTGACGCTTTTTATCATTCCCCAGAAGCCAGTGGGCTTGTTATGCACTTCTCCTCTCTGGAACATTGTCCTGTGAGCCACTGCTATCCTGAAAGAACAAAAAACACAAGTCCTTAGGAACAAAGCAGTTTCACAAAAAAGTCAGAATAAACCCCCCTTCAAAAAACAAGCCAATCAACAAACCCAAAAAAACAAGAAGCAAACACAAAACCACCCCACAGTTCCTTAGAAGACACTGTTAAACTAAATTCACTGCAAACAGATGCTCCCCTTTCTTTCCCCCTCTAAGCACCAGTCTTGCTTCATAACATTATCTTGATTAGCTCTGGAGTAGAGCCCAGATCTAATCAAGCGAGATTCAGTGAGACACTTCCCAAGACTTCCATTCAGGATCCTGCTTCAAACCTTAAAGAGATCTGAACCCAATTAAACCTAAGAATTCAAATGGATTTCTCAGACATATGACCGGTCGCTTTCCTTTCCTCAAACATATGACTGTGCTACCTCAAGTTCAGGAAGACATCTCATACTTCTTTCTTCCCTTGAACACCTCTTTATCACTGCTACCCACCTCCTCCAAAGCACTGTGAGCACTGTATGGTATGCAACAGCACTCGGATACACTGTCACACACTACTAGGCTGCATGACAAGCTGTTATGAAGCACAAACACATAAATCTATTATTGGACTGAACCACTGGATGCTTCAGGCAATCTGAACGTGACTGCTAAATCTAATTCCAACATACAGCAGCAGCTGCATATTGTCCTTCACACTGCCATGTGCTCCACTGCATAATCCCCATGAGCAGGGCTGGCTTCTGGACTTATTCCCTCACATTTCTCTCCATTGAAATTTGTGAGCCAGTTATCCAGGCCTAAGCTGAAAACTATTCATAGGATTGTCAGGGTGATACATGACTCCATAGTGTTTAGGCCCTTTCTTGTAGCTGCAGACAGTATCACTACATTTGGCACTGAGCCCTCTTCAAGGTTGTTGATAAGCACTGTAATTAAAAAAATCACTCCTCCACATCCAGCAAAAGGAAGACCCTGGGGTACCCCACAAAACACACGAAAAAGCACATATGGCCACAGACTACAAATAACAGATCTTGGAGCAATTCAATTTATCCTGATAGCTGCCAAGTACAAGAACTGCATTTTGAATCCTTGCTTTCTTCCCAGTACCCAATTTACAAGTTCCATCTGAAATGACCCACAGCATTGCAGCAAAAATGCAGCTATGTCAAGGTGAAGCACAAGGCTGTAAGTATACTAAGAGCAATCTTATTTTGAGAGGTGACAGGGATCTCTGTATCCAAAAAGCAGTCAGGAGTTCTGGAGAACTTATGGAAAGGATTCACAGGCAAAACTAATGCATTTTGCACATGTAGGTAGGTGATAAACCTATGCTATATAGGCTGATTTGACTCCAAAGGGAATCAACAGCGTCACAGAATCTAGGCATTTCAGACCTGGACCTTAGTTATCTCATAGCTGCTAGGATGAGTATAAAGAACCTTTCACATGTAGAGGCAAGTTTATGTAAGGCTTCACTTGACTACACTCAGGAAGGAGAAAACTGAGTAATTCATGTGGAAAAAACGTCAGGAAAACCCAAGTTTTAACAACTATCTTCTACTGACAAGGAAGCTAGTGTGAATAAGGGTTGGTATGAGAAGAAAAGTCAACATCAGCAAAAAAAACCAAAAAAGATTTATGTTCTATTGCCTTATAACCCTTGTGTGCATTGGTAAGTTCTGAGTTATCAGTAGCACTGAAAAGGTAGTGAGCAAGTAACTGATAATTTATGGAACAACAGCTTTTACCCTGCTCTGTGAAACGCTGCTATTGCTGCTTGTTCTTACAAATGACTTGGATTGCATCTGAACTGATACAAATCTAACTTTTAAAGATCTGCTTTATATGAGTAGAGTCCAATTATGCAAGCCACTGCTTCCCATCAAAGCAAAAAGAGTAAAATCAGTTACAGAACTTGAGCTTCTGCTTTTCCTTGTACATTTCTGAGGCTACATTGTTCGGGGTGGTTCTTTGTTTTGTTTTGGATTTTGTGGACTTCAATATAATTGCCAAGCAATTAACACACTCTATGTGGCTCTTCATAACGATTAGGTAGTTGATACACTCACAAGATTTCCTAGCCATAGGAGGGAAAGTGCCAGTCAAAGTCCCAAACATCCTTATATTTATCCCAAAATCACTTTCCCTGGACTAGACGTCCACAAAATAAAAGAGCACAGACTCAGACGCTGGACTACACATTTTTCAACTCCAAAGCCAGCATTTTAGTACGCTCCTAGTCAATTAAATCTAAGTAATTAAATTCTCTTAGTCTCCCACATGACCACAAATACTGAGTTAACATTTTTTCACCCCTTAACATTTACAAAGTGAAGAAAAATAAAATGTTTTAACTATGCTTTCATATGCTAATACTGATCAGCAGATACACACATTGGTGACTAATTCAACAAGATCAGACAACCCAAAAGCTCCCTTGTCATACACTAAAAAGTTCCATCAAAACATCAGTACACCAAAAGTAAAGTCTGGAGGACTGCTGTGAGAATTCAGTGTCAGGCAGTCAAACCTCTGCAGTGACTATGGTAATTGTATCTATTCTGCACAATTAGTAAAGCATGCAATATGTAATTTGTAACAGCAGACAAAAAATCTTTTGAGCGTAAATGAAATTACCTTGATTCCAAAAGTAGCTTTTTTGCTTGGGGTACAAGAAATAAGGTAAACCCACAAAAGCAGAGCTCTGATGGCACACGTGTGCTGCACTACATTCTAATTAGCAACGTCTGCAATTCTTAACTTACTAATGTAAACATTACAAAACTTAACTAACATAAACCTCGCCATTGGCAGAATTGTAACTGTGTCCACACTAGCCAGCTCTGACCAGGAAACACCAGATCCACAGAGCAGGAGAGTGCTCTATGTATGAAACAACTTCTGTACTGAAAGAACAGAAGAGACTCCAGTAAGAGTCAGCTGTGGTGGCTTACAAGTCACTTACTCAGAAGGAGAGAAAGTTGCCCATCTTACAGTCTAGTCAAGCTGCCATCAGAGTTACAGTTTGTCCTGGAAGCATAATCTGTGCCACACTGCAGTAAGAAAGGGTACTATTTACTGTAGATGTCTGAGTGAAAAAACAAAGTTGCCTATCAGGCCAGAGTGAACCACCACACAGCTCAGCCCAATTCAGCCTCCTGTTTCATTGGAACACATAGCCCTGACAGGTCTAAAAATTTTGGTAGTTTCAAGAACCACCTTACTGACTGAAAATCCTTGAAATTAATAATCATGTTACTGCTGCCTTCTCACCTTTTTTTCTTGCTAACAATCATGTCCATAGTCTGAAGGAGTCGGCGCTCCAAGGCCAGAATATCGGCATCTGTCACATTCCTGCAAAACAAAGACCCCCGTTAGGTCTGCTATCCCATATCAAAGGAAATTGTCACATGTCCATGAAACAAAGAAGAGAGAAGCCTGTATAAGAATATGCTTCACCAACGGAAATGGTTCTAGAACACAGACATGACAAGAGCTAGATTCAGAAAACAAAGTCATGAAAAAGCTTGAATCGATGCCACAGGGAAAGCAGAATAATAATCTCAAAAAGGTGGACAAAGTATTTCCTAAGGCCACAGTTACCTGAGAAAGTAGGACATGTAAGTGTATGGACAGTTGACAGCCCCAAATCCTGACAGCAAGGCCATGAGTGTCACCCCAATCACACCCACACGGCTGATGAGCTGTTCTATAGACAGGATTCCTGAGAAAGGAAAAACATGGCATTAGTGACCATGCTCCCTTTACTCTGTTCCACACTAGGTGCCTTCACAATCTAACACATATGGAGCTTCTTAAGGAATCCAAATGCCTTCCCACTGCAACGATCAAAGGTAACACGAAGTAAAGACAGGGACTATGAAAAGAGAGGCAGAAAATCTCCCTGAGAAAGCACATTATAATACTTCAAAACAGGGATGGGAAACTACCTATGAAGAACCCTAAGACAGATCTGGAGAGGATCAAGTGTTAGTAATTTGCATCTAAATTAATAAAAGAGTGACTGCACTTTGCTGAGGTGGGAACATGGATCATCCACCAGACACTATAAAGAAAGTATCTTCTGCAAAGCCACTTCTGCAATAAGCAGGATTAGAGTTACCAAACCTGCTAGTCCTGGCAAACTAGCCCAAAAATATCTGAACCACGGAGCCCTATCCTGTCAACTGTTATTAGAAGCAACCCCTCCAGATCAGACACAATTTGTGTTTGTAGGAGAGTGTTCAAAGCCAGGTTGGACAGAGCCATGGGTGACATGGTCTAGTGTGAGGCATCCCTGCCCATAGCAGGGGGATGGAACTGGATGATCTTAAGGTCCTTTCCAATCCTAAACATCATATGATTCTATGACTATAGCATGGGAAGTTTATGCTGCTCCTAGCTGCTTATATTTATCCTGTGAACACACACACACATTGCAGAGGTGACCACCAAAAAGGCATTCCACTTGAGCATCAACTGGACTCTAAAACATTGTCACATAATACAGCATGACCATTAAGCCTATGTTGCAACCAAAACCAAGCACTGAATTTACATTTATTCTCCTCAGCTATCAAACACAGAGCTCAACCTGTCTCCATGCTGCCATGTGCTACTGAACAACACTCACTTTTTAGGGAGCTAGTTATAGAGCAGCTGCCACACACAGCACATTTGGAGCTTACATGACTGCAAAACTGAGATGGCGAAGCGCCAAGCCACATTTCATGCTCCAGAGAAGGGGAATAAATGATGAAAACAAGGCAAAAAGACTTCACAAAAGGAGACTGAGACACCCAGTCATGTGCAGCTGCATAGAGATTTACACGCGCTACAGAATGTGCTACAATACACTGGCCTTTTGCCCCACATGCTGTCAGACAGCAACAGTTAAAACAGAGGTGTCTTCCAAAGAGACATGACATTCCACTGGTTAAAGCAATGCTTCCCACTAAAACTCACAGCAACCCCACTCTTGTGATCAGTTCATTTAGAATACTAGTATGTAACTGAGTAAAGCATAACCTTCCTTCTACTACAAGCTCCCACACTCAGGTCATCTGAACATGCTGGAGATCAACGAGGGCTTCTGACTTAGAGCCTTTGATTGATGGTTCATTTCCAAGCTGCATCACACTGGCCATCACCATTCCCAGGCAAGACAACCTGGTGACACAGGGTGCCACTGCTGGTACTTGAAAGGGTCCCACTAGTCCCCACAATTCCCCAGCTGCAGCACACCACCACGTGCAGGAGAGCAGGGGGACACAGTGACAAAGACACTACAGGTTAATGTAGTGCAGTGTGAGACATTCATTAGGCACAGCCTCCCTTCACAATAAGAACTCATCTGTTTGATTTGGGCCACTGCCATATGATAAAGCCCTGCAACAGCCTTGTCCATACATGGAGGGGAGCAGGGAAAAAAACAAAATAGAATCCTGTGCTCAAACCTTATGTCTGTACCTGGTAGATAAGGCACTGAACAACTGTTAAGCGGAGGTATCACCCTGTAAAGCAGAAGTGTCGTGGTTTAGGCCGTAAATCAGCCACGCAGTTTGCTACATGGAGAATCGAAAGAATGCAACTCCCACAGGT
>JANRGW010030513.1:15886-32194 GCA_024733675.1 Psilopsiagon aymara | reverse complement strand
GCTGACTGGTCTGTAGTTCCCTGGCTCATCCATTTTCCCCTTCTTGAAAATGGGGGTTATATTTCCCTTTTTCCAGTCATCGGGAACTTCCACTAACTTTTCAAATATCATGGACAGTGGCTTAGCCACTTCATTGTAAAGCTTTAACTTGTTGTAAAGCTTTAATGAAGAACAGGATCAAATTCTGTCTTTGCAAGAAGAAACCCAACCCAACAAGCCAAACAACAACAACAAAAAAAAACCCTCAACAAAAAACCCCCAACAAATCAAAACCTTTCTAAACAGCATTTGAAATATTTATGAGTAATTCTTCAGAAATAGCATTTGACTACTGGGCATTGCAGAAACTTTCCCATTCTATTCGAGATTTCAATGGCAACTTTCATGTTTCGATGTTTCATTACAAAACTGGCTCTATGAACTTCAGTTCTGGTGTCCTCAACATACAGAGGACATGGAACTGTTGGGACACATCCAGAGGAGGGCCACGAGGATGATCAGGGAACTGAAGCACCTCCCATATGAAAACAGGATGAGAAAGTTGGGGCTGTTCAGCCTGGAGAAGAGAAGGCTGCGTGGAGACCTCAAAGCAGCCTTCCAGTATCTGAAGGGGGCCTGTAGGGATGCTGAGGAGGGACTCTTCATTAGGGACTGTAGTGACAGGACAAGGGGTAATGGATTCAAACTTAAACAGGGGAGGTTTAGATTGGATATGAGGAAGAAATTCTTTACTGTGAGGGTTTTGAGGCACTGGAATGTGTTGCCCAGGAAAGTTGTGAATGCTTCATCGCTGGCAGTGTTCAAGGCCAGGTTGGACAGAGCCTTGGGTTGCATGGTTTAGTGTGAGGTGTCCCTGCCCATGGCAGGAGGGTTGGAACTGGATGTTCTTAAGGTCCTTTCCAACCCTAACTATTCTATCGTCCTATGATTCTAAGACCTTGGGAGGGGACACAGCCAGGATAGCTGACCCAAGCTGACCAAAGGGATATTCCATACCACATGATGTCTGCTCAGCAATAAAGGCTAAGGAAAAGGCGGAGGAGGCGGTGGTGGCATTGGTTATTAAGACGTTTCTCTTTTTGAGCAACTGCTATGTGTACTGAAGCTCTGCTTCCCAGGAAGTGCCTGGACATCACCTGCTGCTAGGAAATAGAGATTTTACTTTTTTTCCCCTTTGCTTCCGTCTTTAGCCTGAAGTTTTCTTTACTAAACTGCCTTTATCCCAACACATGATTTCTTTTCATCTTGTTTTATTCCCCCTGTCCTGCTGAGGAGAGGAGTGGTAGAGCAGCATGGTGGGGACTTGGCAGCCAGTCAGGGGCAAACTACTGCAAATGCACATAATACATATGTAAAGCCCCTTTAATAATAAATTAGAAACTGTTTGCGAAGGAGATTCAGGTAGGAAGAAGTTAAAATACTATTAGCATTCTGAGCTTTATGGAGTGCACATCTTGAGAGTAAACTCCTAGCTGCATGTTGTGCAGTGGAAATCTTGAAGGTGATCCAGCAGGTTGCAAATGCCAAAGTCATTATTGCAAAGTCACCTGGACTAGGATTACCACCTTTCTTAACTTTAGGAGCTGAATGCCTGAATCTTTGTCCAGGAGGTAAAAAGTATGAATTGCAGAGAATTGATGGGTGAGGGAGCTCTGGAGTTCATCTAAAGAAAGACAAATGCATCACTCTTAGAGACCCTGCCATAGGATAAAGCTGGACCTTGTGTGCAGTTCTCAGAGCTAGTGAAGTGAAGAGAGTGATTCTGAGGAAGATCAGCCAAAACTAGTGGGAACAAAGTCCAAATAAGTTCCTCTGTAATAATATATAGGAATCACAGGAAGACTGTTAAAACTTCTCCTTCATTAGCTATTTTTCCTCTCATATTTGATAATGCTGTTCTTACTCTTTGGCTTCTAGAGAAAACATTTCAGTCTTTCAGCAGAACTATGCTTATGCAAACTGAAGAAATAGTCTTAAAACAGCATCTAGCATTAAACTGTCAGAAAAATGTATTAATTGGTAATAATACTAAAATGATTAAATATACCACCCTAACCTTGTTAAGAGGGACATTACTCCCATGTTTTTTTTCCAGACAGCCTTTTATTTGTAGGTAATCCACTGGAAAACAAGGCATTAGTCCAGTCTTGTTTCTAAAATCCTGCTAACAAGTTTACACCTATTTATCCACAGAGAGGAAGAAGCAATAATTTAAGGGCTAAGGGAGGCAAAGCACTTAGGAGCCAAGTGGGAAGATGGAAGCAGGGAGGCATAGTGACAGTGAAGTCTGAGTGCAGTAGAGATACAGAAAGTGGTACCCAGATCAAGGCTTATGGGTTATATGGAATCTGGCAGTACGGTTTGGTCAGCTGTGCTGTCTTTAGGCCATCTTTCCTCAAGTTTTCTTGTTTGAAGGAGGAACATGGTCCTGTGACCTACATGGCTAAATGTTTCTCCTTGGTGAGGCCATGGTCCTTTAAGCTTGCTAAGTGCCAAGCTCTGATTAATTACACTGGCAGCAAGGTATCAAAATCCGCTGGGGAGCTGGAGGATGGAACTTCTTTCACTACAAATTGGCATGGGAGAAATCTTGAGCTTATACCAATGTTTTAACCACAGGGGTGCTTCTCTGATGGTAACAAACATGCCACAGTGATATTTGCTGTACAGAGATTTGGGTTTGTCTCATGGTTTTCTAGAGAGTAGTAATCTATTGTGAGGAGGAAAAATACTTAAGCTCAAAGAGACAAAACTTTATAGTAAACAAACTTCATCTTTTGTGCAGGGTTTGTCAGAGAGAACTGATAGGTTAATTGGATTTAAAGCATAGAAGTTGTATGTAAACTATCTGGACAATAAATAGAGGGATCTAAATGGATGGTGTGCTAAGTGAATGCACCATCCTTGACCCCTCAGAGTGCTCCAGGTGGCACACACTTCCCTCTTGCTTATTTGAACACTTGTTTCCAGTGCTTTTTGCATATTTTATGCCACCAGACATTGGCAGCCTGCTTCCACTTTTTTTTAAGAGATTTTGCTTATTACTGCAAGAGACTGTGATGTAATTGCTACCACCCAAGCCATGCTCTGAAGCCTTGCTTCCTGACAAAATAAATGGAGGTTGGCTCATATTTCTTGAGCTTTCACTTTCACTGTAGTCTTAGGCTGTGAAATGCACTTATGTAGTAATTGTCCCAGCAAAGGTATTGCCCATCTTTTCTGAATTTCCAGATGATGTCTTCTGTTTTTATATATTTATTTATATAGTTTTATGCATGTTACTGGGAATGTGACAGAATAAAGTAATTCTTGCTTGCTAGTTTTCCCTACTTAGACCCTCTGGGTGTGAACACAGAGAAAATGTTCTACTTGCAGGCATTGATTGCTTGGGAAGAGGGGGAGTGTTCAGGCACTGTTTGGTGTGTAGCCAGCTCAGTTTGATCTGGATGAGGTGCTGGGGGATGGCTGTGTCCCTGTGTTCCCTTTATCTGTGTTAGAACTGCAGCAAGCCCTGAATGCGAAGACTATGAAAAGGTGACTGAAGGATTGTAGAGTGACCCATGCTACTTGTAATCTATTGAGTTATTCCCCTGTAAGTCAAGCATCCTCTTTCAGTGATGTTATCCTTCTGTCACTTAAATAAATGCTAATCGAGTGTAATCTGCAGAGAGTTTGAAGTATACAGCGAACTGTCTTTTTGTTTTGATTCAGGCAAGAGAGCTTTGGGAGAGCTTGAGCTTTAGGCTGGTGTCCATCTCTGAGCTGACTGAACGCAGACTGGATTGGGGGCAAAGTAAAGCAGAATGAATTTGTCTGGATTGAGCCTGAGCGTGTTCTATTGACTCCTAGTGTTGACATTCATAGGGAAATAAACTGCAGTAAGGAGTATTAATATTTTGTGAGGAAACTGCATATTAAAAATTTACTCCAAAGTATTTTCCCCAAAATTGCTTGTGCTTTTTGGCGCTGGAAGGAGAAAAATAAAAAGGAGGAAGGTGCTGTGAAAAGGTATTGCAATGCTTCATTAATATATTATCTGAAGTGACTTTGCTTTCAACAAAAATATTTTTTTCCTGTTTAGGTGGTGTCACTGAGAAATATGAGCCACATTGATATTTACTGGCTTTATGGCAAATGTTCAATTGAGTAAGAGTTTGTACTTAAAGACTTCAACTGCATGTAGTTTTAAAATGAGAATAAAATCAATACCATGAGTCTCCATAAGACTCAAGGGATAGGAGAGTGATTATAAAATTGCTGTTGATGTGTTTTTCAGTGTAATCTGTTTTCTGAGGAACTTGAAAATTTCTTGAAAAGTTTCAGTTTTAATTAAAGGACTTTCATGACAGAAAACTGTTATGATGTATTTTTTTTTTTTTGGAAGTTGTTTTTATTTTTTTCAGTGCTGAAAAAAATTTCTAAGTATTTTGGGCAGTTTTAAAAATTGTATGATAAATGTTTACAGAAATGGGGAAAATTGTTGAAACTTCAAGTGAGAGGACAGATACTTTCTAATCAGATCCTGTCATAGATAAAACTGTCAACACTTATAAACTGAGCTAGGAAGTTCAAATATCATGTGCTGAATGTTTATATTGAACTGTCGACAATCAATCCATGGGGTCAACTTTGAAAATGTCAGAGGTTTAAATGGGACGTGTTGTCAGGAAGCTGAGATCTGCTCAGAGCACTCGTATGCAGACTGAGATGCCATGTTTTGCAAATGTGGTACTCGTGTTCAGTCAGTTACCTGATTCTTGCTGGCAACATTTCTCAAGTTATTAGAGCTGTCTTTAAAGCTTTATAGCGTGGTTGGGTTTGGGGCAGTAGAGCTGGTAACGTATCACTAGGAGCTTTGACCCTTAGTACCTTTGAGCTTAGTGGAATATTTATTTATTTATTTAATGCTGGTGCAAGAGAGGAAATGCATTGCAAAATCAGGTGAATTAAGGTCTATTTCAAGGGAAGATCTATCTCTTGAAAATCAGGAAAGAATTTAATATGTGCTTTTAGAGCAAGGCTGCAGAGTGCCTGAAGAAAGACAAAGGAGGCTTTGCCTATTTTTGTAGCAGTCGAGAAATGAAGAAAGGAGAAAAAAAAGCTGGGAGACATGGGTTTATTTAGGCTTATAATGTTAACAGGTTGTTTATGCTACCAGTTCCATTGCCTGTGGAAATGCTTCCTTTCTTCCAGCTGTTACAGCTTGGATCAGGAATGTGAGCACCATGACTGTAGGGTTAGTGAGACTTGACAGAACCAGTGTATGATGGGTGACAAACATGGTTTGAGGAAGGAGCATCCTTGCTGTTTGGAAAAGCAGTGCCTGGAATAAGGAGAGCCTGATCACAGTTGAAATTTCTGTACTGCCATAATATAAGTAAACCACCACAACACTGGGCTTCAAAGAGCTGACGTGATCCAGTAAAATAACGGCAATGTTCCGATTCCTTTTCTTTCCCCATTTTTTCTGTTGGGGCCATTCATTTGGAGAGAATTTCTAGAGAAAATATCTATGAAAATCTGAGTTTCAGAGAAAATGGCACGATACAATACATACATACAATACATATGTACAATACATGTGTTCAGGGAAAACAAGGGTGAAAACCTGTGAGTGGGAAGCTTTGCAGTATTTCACCAGCCTTTAATCCTGAATTCAAAAGCAAAATGTTTGCTGCTGTGCTGATTACTCTGTATCGGCCACTCAGTGTTCCCAGACTGCAATGGGAATTTTTCTCAAGGCTTATGGTGTTTGGGACTCTGATGCTGCTGACAGTAATGAGAGAAGTGTTGGGCTGTGGAACACTTGACTCCAGGCTCCAACACAATCTGTTTGCAGTGCCAGCCAGGACTGAGAGAGTCACATGCAAGATACCCTCTCTTCTCAGCCTATTCTTTCTTATTCTGATCATCCGGGGACAGGGTTTATGTCCAAGACAGGAAATATGTTCCTTTTCAAATGGTTTCTCAAAAACTGGATCATTGGTGTGGTTTTGAGGAAAGTTGTGGAATATCTTAGCAGTAGCAGAGGAATCGCAGTTACTCGACTTTTGGTACCAGTCTTCCGTGCTACACAAGCTAAACTGGCCTCCAGCCTGTCAGCCCATGGTGAATTTGTTTTGGCATTTGTGGGCTGCTGTTGTGGAGGGTTTTTTTTTTCCCTTGTCTTTTTTTGTTTATTTATGAGTGCTTGTTAGCCGTCGGCCAGTTAGCCAGTATGTTCATCAAGTCCTTCCTTATCTCAGGCTGCAGGATGATAAGTATTGAAGGTCCCCACTGCAGGAGGCAGGCTTCACTAGAGAATGCAAATGCTTTGAGTTTCGAAGACAGTAGTATCTGTCCTGCAAATTGTGGTCAGGGACTGTAATAGTACAGGGGAAGCCACTGTACGTACAGACACATCACTTCTGTGGGGTTACATTTGAAAATGGCCCCCCTTAAATGAGCAGCTTGGATGGCTTACTGTCTTTGCAGGAGCTGAGACAGCAGCCTGCTGATCAGTGAGCTGTCATCTGGCATCAGGATTTGGTGTCATCTACTTGATGTTTTCAGGCTCTTCGTTACTGTAAATCTCAGGGGCTTCTCACAGGGAGTGAGGCACCCTGGTCCTTTGGGAATTTTGTCCACAGGTTAATGCCTGTTGTGAGGCTCAAAGGTTATGATAGATGAGGCATGTTTGGGGCCGGCAATAAAATGTAATTCATTGAAAGTGAAAGCTGAAAGCTTTATTGTGAGAGAAGATAAAAAAGAGAGGAGAAAATAATCCAGTAAAAAGTTTACCCAGCTTTTTTGGTTGTCAGTATTCTTATTTACTGTTAGCAGTGTAAAGCTCTGACTTTGGATCCAGTATTCTTGCTTAATGCCTTATGCTGCTAATGATCCAGAAGGGTCCAAAAGACCCTTCACTTCAAGCTCAGCATCCTGCGAATGATAAGAGATCCCCCAGGCTTTGACCACCAGCTCTCCTCAGTGCTCTACAAGGCACAGTAACCTTGGTGCTGGGAGAAGAGCTGCCATTCAGGTATTGCATAGTGTGTTGTGGGCTGTGCGCTGAAGGAGCTGAACTACTCTTCTCTGAGTCTCTCAATGTTTGAGAACACACTGATTATAAGCAGGTAAAAATAGCAGTGTAGGAGGTTGCACACTGAAAGACTGCGTTAAGTAGGCAGGAGAAAATAGAAACTTTGCTGATTATCTACATATATACATACATATACACACATGCACACCCACCCACAGCCACTGCTAGGAAGCTCTGTAGGGAGTTGGAAGTGCAGCAACCTCTTGTGATCTTGTAGCAGCTGGCTGGATTGTCCATAGAATGGGCTTTATGACTTCAGTCATCAACTCCAGCACAATGGCACTGTCTTCATGGCTTTTTATCTCATCTGCTTGCTCTGCCAAAATCCTTTACCCACCCCTATAATCTTTGCTTCAGGAGATCATCTTCCAAGCAGTTATTCCTTCACAGCATACTTTGCAAGGAGCATGTCATGTGCCTGCCTCATCCTGGTCTTTGCCTATAAGTCAGTCCTGCTGATGTGTGCTCACATCAGGAAGTGTGATAACTCTTTCATATAGTGCTGAACGATGCCATGGGGCACTAAAAGTCCCAAAATTCCAAGGTGTGTGTTCTTGAGAAAGGGACGTGCCTGGGCTTCCTAAGACTTCAGCGCACTTTAAACTTTTCAGATTGACACCTGAACTACAGATGTTTTAAGTTTTATTGTAATGTCCCTGCTTTCCCTGCTTGTTGTCTTGGGGTAAATCTCTGCATGGTTCTCTAGCAATTACTTTTGCTTCCTTATGCCTGGCGGAGCAAAGTATTGAACTACAAGGCAGCTGACAGAGATGGTATGCTGCAAAGCGTGGTCCTCCATCCATGTCCACTAACTTTTCAATCCTTACTCAGCTTCTGTAGTAACTGGCTGATATTTGCCAGTCTCAGCTGTTTTTTAATGTGAAACATCTACACTCTTGTGGTGGATTTTGATTCTTGGAACCCATCTCTTCATGGGAACAGTTGGGTATTTATTATTACGGGTATTCATGAATTTGGCTGGCCAAGGAGGCGTTTAGAGAGAGGCACTTTAACAGTTAACTGAATTCTGGGCAATTGTGCTGATTTCCCGTATCTCCTTCAAGCCTTTAACTCCATAGCAACCATATGTGCATCTCTGCCCCTTACCCATTTCTCATCATGGCCTGATTGAAGTGTGCCAAAGGTGGGATTTTATTGAATCATGAATTTTGTAGAGTTATTCTCATGTATTGCTGTGACCCATTTACCCTTTTGGGATTAGAACTGACCCTAAAATAATGCAAATCTGGTATATCTGGGGATCTTTCCCCCTGCTCCCTTGTGGTCGCTCTCATCTTGTAGCCAAATATTGTGCGGTTGTTTATAGTAATTTTCCTCAAAAATAAGATTTTTTTTTTTCCCCAGGTAATTTACTGCAAGCAAGAGAGGCTGTGAGTCTGGTTTGAAATAAAACTAAAGGTATACATAAACTCAGTTTCTGTGTCTTTGAAAAGAAAATGCATAGTTTCAGGTATGCTTCTGGGTTAATTGTCTGGAGGAGGGACAATTAGCAAGTAATTATGTTTACTTTTTCCCTGCTGCATTTCTTCATGTTTTTAAATAAATAGCAAGGTCTTTGCTTCTGTTTGGAAAGAAACTGGTCTTGTTTCTGAAGTGTGAGTTGTTCCCTGAGGTGGGGTTAAGTAATGCTGACTGTGGGGGTGAACAGATAATTCATGGGTATCTTTGTAAAGCACAGAGTACAGCTTGAGCTGCGGTAGCTGACCGTGGTTGCTCTTTTACTCCCTTGTAAATAGGCAGCAAAATGTGTTACCACAAAATACAAGTTAAACCAATTTGCTTGGCCACTGGGACTAGGCTGTGAGCATGCATATGGCCAATTACCTTTGCTCATCTGAGAAACAGTAATTTCTTACGTGTGGTAACTTAATTGTTTATAATTGACCTGTCTATATCCTGTGATTTCAAAGCACCAGATAGATGGAAATGCTCAGATGGATCCTTAAGCAGATGTGATCCAGACACAAAGTGGAGATTTTTTACAGATAGATGGCATGCCAGATCTATGCAGATGTAAAATGGTTTCTGATTATCTGGCTTGAAGGGGATGGGGATAGAGAGCACCAACTCTTATAAACAAGACTGCAAGACTCTACTTGCTGGAGACACAGAGTAATAAGCCAGCTGTCCTGAAGGGCCTGCAAAGGAGCAAAGGATATCTCATGGCTTTTCTGGTCTTGGGAATAAGCCACTGCAGATAGAAACTCTGTGGGTTTCTGTTCAGCTGTAGTAAATTGTCATGCTGGTCTGTTGTAGCCTCAGTCACCAGAGAGAACTCACAGAATTGCTGCAGCTGAAAATAGCCAGATGCTGTGAGAGCATTACAGTAGTGAGTTAAATGGACCCTTGTTGTGACTCAGTGTGGCCTTCCTTATGTTTCTGTGGGATTATGGAGATAATTTTAAGACAGCTGACATTCAGTGAATCAGCCTTTTCCTTTAAATAGGTATTCTCACAAGAGGCTTGTAATCTGTCCTAAGCCAAATATTTCACCTTAGTGGAATCCTCCTTACTCTAAGCAGGATCTGGACTTGCCCATCAAAGGATTTTGAACAGGGTAGTGGGCCAAGAGCGAGTAGCGCATTGGAGAATAACATCTGCTTGTTGTAGGATGGTGGCTGGCATGAGTGCTGTGCTTGTTGGGAGATTGCTGGGATGCCGGGGAAAGCCTTTCTGAGAGCATGGTGCTGGAGGATCACTTAAAGGAATACGCAGGTAGGTTGGAGAAGTCTCATACCTAATGTCTCTCCTTTTTCTGGCTCTTGGCACAATACCGAGTACTGGCAGTTGGGTAAGACATTTTGTCAGCTTCTGATTCAAATCTCACTTCCAGGCAATGGTTGTTGCATGAAGCAGTGTACATACAGAGCCCTGTGTTCAGTAAGCTGTCATTGCCATTCCAGCCTGTGGTATGACAGTGCCTCATCTTTCCTGAGAAGTCATAATGCTAGTGAGCAGAGCATCAGAACCTTCTGGGGTTAGACTGATGTCACCTTAATGCCTTGATGGATTCAGCCTGAGGGATAAGTGGAAAGAGGATATAGCTTTGGAAGTGTTGTGGAGTACAGAGGTAGGAATATGGTCTTCCTGCCTCAGTGTTTGCTTTTTACCCAGGAGATTTCCTAGATATTGAATGTTAAACTTGCATCTTAAACTGCTCCTTTTAGGAAGACTCAAGAAATTCCATCTCAAGCTTATTGCATGAACTTTGCTCGCCTTTCCCCAGCTGTGTGTGTTCTGCTGTGTTGTTCATCTCAAGCTGGGCTGTTACTAAAACGTGCTATGACAAACCAGCTTAATTACCTTCGCAAACAGCAGCTGAATGTTTGTGCCACTTCTAATGGTTTTTAAAGGTGAAGTGCTGTTTGACAAATGGGATAGAGTTAAAGCTAATGCAGAGTTGGTGCTGGTGAGTGGAGTAGCTTCTGATTCATGGGGAGGTTTGTGCACATGTTGATTTCATGGTTGCAAGCCGTTGAAAAGAGCTAAGCAAAAGATGTGCATTTTGGTTCCTCAGTAGGCACAGAGATGCAAAAAAGAAGGAGTGCCATAGTTTGTGCAAAAGATGAGTCTGGGAAGGGAGGAGGGGAAGAAGCTTGGTGGGATCACCTAGGATCAGTCCTCAGGAGCAAGGGTTGAAGAATGAGATAAAGGTGTGTGAGTTGATGGGACTTTCCACTAGGAGTGTCATTAGTAAGTTTAAGCTAGTTCTCCAAATAGTTTGTGTCTGTTCTGGTGCAACTTATTGGTTGTCTTGTGGCTGGATCTGGTTTTGGCAGAACTCTTGCTCTCTGCCTGTGCTGCTTATGCAGCAAGCTGACACAGAAAGGGATTATTCACTCACCCAGAGAGTATCAACCATGTTGGAGATGTCAGTAGAATAACACCTTTGTGGGATTGAAATGTCACAACCACACCTGGAGAAGTTTACTTTCTGTTGGAAGGTAGCTAGGTTTCTGTAAAGTGGACGTGGGTGCTCTTGTTCAAGAGGTCGCTATTTGCTCCAAAGAGCTAAAGGGAAAGGACTGAAAAAGGTGAAATTCTGAGACAGTGAGCAGCAGTGTAAAACTTGATAAGTATCTGCCTTCTGGGTAACAAAATTACATGCTTCAGGGTCTTCCCTTTTCTTTTCTTCCCAAACTCTGTGGTGTCTGAGAGCAATAAGGGCACTCATCCAGATACGTTTGCATTGAGATCCGTTCCAGTGAGTCAGAGGAACATCTCTCCCTTTCTCCCAAACCAGAATTTTCCTGTAGTTCATATTTTCTCTGACCACTTGCTTCTTCTTCTGTCCTGACCACCCACAAGTTCCTAGACTTTTGCCAGCTGCCTTTATGCATGGGAATGGTCTATGGCCTGACTGCATGTGTGATGTTCTTGGTGTCAAAATGACTTTGATGTACGTGGTTGTCTTGCTGCAGTTTGAAGCTTAGTGTCTTCAGGAATTAATCTTGTTTCTTTGGGTTTTCAAAATGTCCCTCAATTGCCCAGTTTAAAGTGTTTTTGGTGAGCCAGGCTCTATTACTCTCCTAAACAGTGGTGGCTGCAGAAGCATAACCCTCTTATTCAATTGAAAAATAAACCCAAAATCTCAAACCAGGCAAGTTTTCTGTACACTGCTTTTTTTTCTCTTTGCTTGTAACAATGGGTTTGTGGTTTGTGACATTAATGCCATTGCAAATTGGTGACTGCCCATAATTGTCATTATCCTGCAATTCTCTGTGACCATTTGGATTCTTCTGCACCCACTGGGATCAAACAGTTGCAAGAAGAGAAGACACTTGCCATAAAAGAGTCTCAGGAGCACTAGTCAAATAGTTCTGATTTCTTTTACTCTAAAAGGTGGTATAGTTATGTTCTTGCTGATTCATTATGATAGTTCCCCTGAGGAAGACAATTTTCCTGATCTTTGATTTAGCAAAGGATTTGGTTATTGAACATTGAGGCTTTAGGGGTTATAAGAGGTGGTTTTACAATGAGATTTGAATGATTTAAAGAGCTACTCTCCCTCAGCTGAGGCAAAATAAATGATTTTTGCTGGAGTAACCTTGCCTTAACTCAGTGTGAAGTCAAACAGATTCTTATATTAGATAACATTGGTGTAATGTTTAGACAGCTTTCCTTTGTGTTTTTCAAACCAATCTTCCAAGCAGTGATGGTCTCCAAGGTACAGTAACTGCTCTTGGAACCCTAATGGTAGCAAAATGAGTTTGTCAGTTGAATGTGGTTACTTCATGGTAACTGAAGGGGACATAGTTGAGAATGCTTCTTTGGTCAAGTTTGGAAACTGTTTTATTAACTGGCCACATAGGTGTGGGGAAAAAATTGTCCTTAGCAAAATGTGAGAGTCCTTTCCACTGTGGAGTGTGACAGCTAGTGCAACCCGTCTTCCTAGGGACTACCAACCTAAAACATGTTTGCAGTTAAAATAAGCAAAGAAGGAATTTGTTTTGTTTGGGGAGTTTGGTGACTAGGAATCAAAAAACCTGGCTTTTATTGTCTACTTATATTGCTGTTAATCTAACTGATGCTTCAAGCTTTTTTGTATGTGAAGATGTCTGCATAAGAATGGGGTATCTTGTTTACAAGTCTTCCCTACTTGCTCCAACTATGGCCAGCTTAATCCCTGATGTAAAGAGCCTATAGACTTGATTCTTTGGGCTTTGGGAGAATAAAGATGGTTAATAAAGAGGAGATGAACGTGAGATTTAAAAAAGCTTTCCAGGGACTGCTGTGAAATCCTTTATGGTGCTGTTGGTGGTAATTTTGCGGAAGGAGTATCTCTGCATTACCATATGCACGTCTGAGCTCTGGGAAAGCCCTGCCATGTAGCTGAATGATGACTTGCAGTATCTTCATTGCCCAGGTTGCACGGGGTGAGAGGCCAGCTGATGTGACCCTCCCAAAGCTTTTAACACGCTTGGGTTTTGCAGAGTGCGTGACGGAGTGAGCTGCCTGGTTGATGTGCCTGTTGGACGCCTGAATAGTTCAAGTTCTGAAGACTCAGCTATATCATGCACTTTGCATTGTGCCATATGACAGCTGATTTCTCCTGGCAGCTGGCCGAGGACTGGGAAGAAGGCTTACCTTTCAGTGGAAGACTCACTGAAATGAATGTGCTTCTGCAAAAACATGATCAAGCTGACAGGAACTTACGAACTTGCAGCATGCGCCTAGTATAGGGATCACCTAATGGTAGGAGTGTTGCAAAAGGAGGCATTTGCATGGTATTTCTCATGTGATTTAATAATAGGACTGGAGGTTTCTCTGTATATTGGATTCCTGTGTGCCAAACTGCTGATATCGACAGGAGTCTTGTTAACCTCAGCACTTGGTGGAATTAGTGATTTGTAGGAACATAATGAAATGATTATTCTGTGTGACATATAGATTGCTTGAGATTGCAGTGACTAGTGACTGGCTCCTGCAACATCCAGCGGATTTCACTTGGCTGTTGTGCCCCAGCATGTCTGATTCCCCTTTGTTACACCAATGCCCTTAGGATAAATATTTTTCTGATATGGTTACACATTGAATTTACATGTGCTTTGCTCAGCATTATGAGTTAACGTTGTCACCCTATGACTTTTTTGTTTCCTTAAGATTACCCATCTTGTCCTTATTCCCTAAAGTTCACAATCATCCCATCTGCAATAAACTACAGACATTTGGTTCTTATGAGCTGTCATGAGATATCACTGACGTAAAGATGTTTAATAACAACAAGAAATGGAAAATGGGGATTAAAATAAAGCTCTTAGCAATCCCCGTGTGATCTTGCTGTTGATCTTGACTGCACAGAAATGACAGCAAGTACTGAGACACCTTTTGCTGCATGGAGAAAAGTAGAAATGACCTGACTTCAGGGTCAATTGTGGAGGAGCACTTGAATCCTGAAGGCTAATACGTGATTCTTGTCTCCACAGACAGAAGGTAGAAGGTGTTGGGTTAATTTGCTGTTGAAGGGTAAGCTTCTGTATCCATATTTAAGCAAACATGTTTAAAAAATGATGCAAGGAGCTCTTTAGAGACATATCGAAATCCTTCCTAAAGAGAAATCAATAAATTTAAACCAGTACAAGGCACGCTTGTGTGTGCATGCACACCCATATATTCAGTCCTTGCAACCCAGAACCCTCTGGTTGCAGTGCTGCATTCAGATGCCGAAGCCCAGGTGAAAAGGTTAGATACAGGCATCCACTGACTGCCCCCTAATCCTGTACCCTGTGCTTTATTGATTTGCTTCTTTGGCGGTGGTTGAGGGTGAAGAATTAAAAGGAAGAGCTGGATTCCTCCTCTGGGTCCCTGAAGCAGCTGGTACTTGAGAGCATGTTCCTGGGCATGTGCTGGCTGCAGGCTAGAACTGATGGTCCTTCATTACGTGGCTCTTCATTTACCCAGTTGAGTTCCATTCTTTAGAGTGCAGATAGGGCTGTTGGGACTGAATAATTCCTAGCCTGACAGGGTGATAGCAGAAAATGAGATCACTGTAAGCACAGTTTACTTGGTGTTCTTGTTGAGTGCCTGTTAGAGAAGATGATGATTCCGTACTCTGCCCTATTCTTCCACAGCCCTTGTGCACACTATACATGGCATACCACAAGCCTTAGGAAGATGGAGGGCATGAGGAAAAGTGATTAATTTCCTGACAGGTGAGGAGTTTTTTTCTCCCATAAAACTTCGTAAGGTCTTGTAGGTTCTGACTTTCCACCTGGTACCCAAAGCTTTGAGGGAATGAATGCTCCCATTGGTGCAGGTGCCTACTCTATGATGGCTCATGCACTGAACAATAGGAGCAGTCAGGGACTTGAACTAGTTAGTATGTGAAGGTTTATGGGTAGATGCTTCTCTTCTGTATTGCTGTTGTCCTTTTATGCCCTAAGGAACAGATCTTGCTGCCTGCTACTCAGCTTTTCTGTAAAGAAAAAGAAGCAAATGATTTTGTCACCTTGCTGCTCTGGGAAGCACTGTGTTTTGGTGATTAGACATCAGCCATGTATGATCTTGGGGAGTCAGATTTTTATGATGTATCATTCCAGGGTACACAAAGACCCCATGGGAAACTTTGCAGTCCTCCTTACTCTTTGAGGTTATAGCTTTTTTTTACTGTTTGTGTTGTCCTGCAGTTGATTGTTAGACCAGGTAGGGAGGAATTTCTTTGAGTTTTTTACCTTTTTTTTTTTTTATTCTTTTTTAATTATTACAAAGAAGCTATTCTTCTGCAGGCAGGAGGAACTTTAAAAGGCTGGGTTGGTAAATATACATTCATTTCACCAGCCGCTCGTTATTTCTGTGGGTTTGAGTTATTTGCTGCTGCTTTGTTCTTTTTCTTAACTACTTTGACCAGTTCTACTTATATTATTTTGGGGAAGAAAGTGTGAGGAAGTAAAAGGCTGTTTGAAACGCTGTTGGCTTTTTTAGTGTGGGGTATTGTTGGGTTTTTTAGTATTTAGTATTTAACAAAAGTGTTCTTTTGTATTCGGTTGGGGGGAACCACTTTAGGTTTTTACTGCTGAAGAGAGGCCAAAATGTTAAGATCAAAAGGACAGAGAAATGTTTGCTTTTGGTCAAAGGGATATGCTGTTAGAATGATGTTTGGAAGGAAAATTATTGGCAAGCTCTAGTATTTAGGTACTGAAATGCTTCTAAGTGCTTTCTGTTTTTTATAACTCTTTGCATTTATTGGTCACTTGAGCTTTCTCTAACCTTAGTCCCTCCAGCAGCTTGTCCCACAGTACATAATATGTTGTATCCCTTTTAGAAGTCCCTCATATAAAACATCTTAGGTTTGGGCAAAAACATTCATAAAGCATTACAGTGAAGGACCTGAAAGCAAAATGTGTAGTGCTGTCCCATTGTGACTCCATGGTATTTTGTGGTGACTTCAAGCCATGTATTTAGTAAGCTTCAGCAAAACACAGGTTATTTTGAGTCCAGTGTTTGTCTGGGAGGTTTTTAGAATGGACTGGAGTTTGGACATCCTGGTAATGTGACTGTAATAGCATTTTCCATCCTGCAGAACGGGAATGTTATGAATAATTGTCCTGGGTTCAGCAGTAGCAGTCATTTTTCTCCTTCTTAGTAGCTGGAGCAGTGCTGTGTTTTTGACTTTCAGCCGGGGAACAGTGCTAACACCGATGTTTTCAGTTGCTGCTCAGTAATGTTTACTCTGACCAAGGACTTTCTGAGTCTCATGCTCTGCCAGG
>JANRGW010030513.1:0-15501 GCA_024733675.1 Psilopsiagon aymara | reverse complement strand
GGGGAGAGTGAATGAACGGCTGCATGGTACTGAGTTACCAGCTGGGCTTAAACCACAACAACAATTTAGTAGAAGGCTCCACAACAGAAATATTCCTTAAATAGAAAAGTTAAAAGACTATGGCTACACTGTGTTTCCATCTGGCACTGTCTGTTTTCAGGAGAGACTCTCGCATTTGGCTCTACTGCTGCCTGTTCCCATGGCCTCCCCTGGGCTAGCACCACAGTTGGTGCAGCATCATCCATCAGGTGGGGGACTTAAGACCCCCAGGCTTATATAGTTTTCAGCTCTCTTTTTCTTCCCCCAAGTTTATCACCCATCTTACCAGGACTGATACAAGGTTTTCAGTGGGAATGAATAGCTGGGGGTGGTCAAGGGACATATTACTACTGTTTCTGGCTGCAGTTTGGGTTTGTGCTGCATCAAAGTGGCTGCATGCCCTTGGTTTATTTCTGCATTGAGCAGCTATTTGTGCTGTTTAGCTATGTTGTACTTACATGTTGAAGCTTATCCTCCATACCTGCCTTCATAGATCTTCCATTAATGCTTTTTCAACCGAAGCATCCCTGGATGAGGCTGATCTGGTGTTCCACACTGATTGGGGGTATGCTATATCTCAAAGTGTAGCACTTTGTTAGTGGTGGGTGGCCGAGAGTTGGACATTTCCTGCTTCTTCCATTTATCTAAGCCTTGTCACTGGCTGAATGGGTTGGTATCTTTCAGGCCAAAATGTCATTGCTGCATTATGGTATGTGCTTATTTGGAGGTGTCATCACTCCTGAAAACTGTGTACAACTCATTTGAAGGTCATGATTTAAATTTCTGACCACCACAGATAGTCCTTGTGTTAGCCAGCCTGCCTGGTGTGACCCAGGACAGATTGTAAGGAAAACTAGTAGATAGCTTGGGAGTTTCAGGGTAACAAGCTAGCAGCTATGCTTCATTTGCAGCCCAGCTTAGAGCAGGCTAAATGCAGATCTACTCTCCTGGTATCGTGTTGCTCTGTGCTTATGAATGTTTGGTGGTTGTAGATCTGCCTCTGCACTCTTAATGTGTGTGATGGAGGTGGGGAGTTTCCTTTGGTTTTCTGTGGCTTTTCAAGTATTTTATCAGCTTTTTTTTTTTTTGTCAACCTAATCATTATCTACTTCCAGACCTTCCTTGGGCAGGAGTGGTATAAGACTACTGTTATTTTATCTGGACTCAGGACGGAGTCCTAATCCTACTAGAGCTGTACAGCTATCAGGTGGGATAGTTTAAGCATCTGGTCCGAAAAGGTATTCTCTTCCCTCCTCTATGATGATAACTGTAGAGTCCTTTTCATACTGACTAAATGTTTTGCATTTTGAGCAGCGCTGTGAGAAGTGATCCATTTGGCATTAAGCACTAGTTGTTCTGGTAGGAAATGCTGACTACATTTCTCAGCAGTGAATCGTGGGAGCCTTTAGCTAGTTGCTTTGTTACTCATTTGGGATTTAAGGGCTTGTTATTAATACAAGGTCCAATTCTAGCTGGATGGATGAGTCTCCTGGGAAATGGGTGCCAGTCCTGGAATGCAGAGAGGCTTTACTTGAGAGGTTTTGTTTTATTTTCATCCTGCAGGGAGATGTTGCCCTGACTCTGATGTGACTCCAGGTGGTCATAAAGCCTGGATACTTTATGCTGAGAAAGATAACATACATAGTAAAACTGGGGTCAGTGAGTGGTTAATTAAGAAGTTAATTAATTAGAACAGTGTTCTTTGGCTTGCGGTCAGTCTGCTGTCAATGAGCTGTGTAGCAATATATATGACTACAAATTAAAGAAAAAATCTATGCTATCCTACACACACATCCATGCCCAGGCCCACAGGCTGGCAAAAACTGCAGGAAATTAAATGTAAAGGCGCATTTGGGAGTCAGGCTAAATTCTGTTCAGCTGTTAAACAAACCCCATTGTAATGATCTATTGCATGATTTGGGCTTGGGTTTCTTGTTTCACCCCAACCCAAGTGTTGGGTTGGGATGGGTTGGGGTTGGGGTGGGTTAGATATGAAAAGGCTCAGAAACATGAAATTGTGTTTATGATATTGCACTGATTTGAGTGGCAAAGCTGGCTATCCTTTCTGGAATCTCCAGCTCTGGGTGTTCCCTTCAGTTGTGTTGATGCCACTGTTTGTAGAACTGTACTTGTCATGAATTGCTGACAATCAAAAGCAAAACTTGAGGGGAGTGTGAGTGAAACCTAATTCTGAACTTAGCTTCAGGAATGTCTATGGGGATGGTAAGTCACTGTAGAATGTGGGAGTGAACACAGAGAAAACCTCTCAAGTGGGATTTGCAGACAGAGAGGTTGTAAGGTGGCATTGTGCCCTTATGCATCCTCAAAAAGTTAGTGCTGCAGAGAAGCTGTGTGTGTGTCAGTGCCAGGTTTTATTGTGTGACCTGGAAGCAGAGAAAAAAGAAATAACGAATGTGTCTGAACCTGCAGAAATGTTGCTGCTTGCTCTGAGGGACTTTGGTTTTTGGGGATGTTTTGGTTTCAAATTGGGAGGAGGTTACCAGGTTTGATATGAGGGCTGTAGGAGCCTCTACCTTTGCTTATGCTGCTGGGACTATCTGGGTACTCACCTGTGGTGGGGCAAATAGAGTGGGTGGGCTTAAGAAATGGAACTGGTGGTGTGACTTGGTGGCCAAGCAATGCAAGTGAATAAAGGTTTTTCTAAAGTGGGCAGGAGAAATACTGATTATTTTCCAAATATTTTCTTTGTTCTTTTCAATGGGAAGGTGTTGTGGGTGATCTTCCTGATTATTAGGGATGGACTGGGGGTATCGGGTATTTCAGCAGTCGCAAGGGCAAAGAAAGGAGTGGCTCTCTGAGCTGACCATCACATTGATCTTTCGTATGTTTACTTACTGAGCTTGTGAACAGTGCCTTGTAGGAATCAGTAGTTCTGATTTTCTCCTGGTGTGAAGCCCTAGGAGGGTTAGTGATCAGTGTGTGGTCTCCCTGATGGATCTGCAGCAGGTTTGTAAGCTAGGGTTGCTCAGGGAAGTGTCCTCCAGCAGACAAAAGAAGGGAGCTTTATTTTTGTGTCACTAGATTTTCTTCTGAGGTATATCTCCAGAGTGCATTGTTGACATACATTGCAGTAACTCTCATTAAAGTCAGAGACACCTTTAACAGAGATTCAAATTGCTCAGCTGTGGCATATAGACTGTAACAGCAGCCCACAATAGATATGTTGATGTGGTTAGAGCCATCTGACTGATTCATAGCAATTAACTTATTTTGTAAATTGAACATGTTTTTCTACTTGCATACTGTTCATTGGCAATTCGGGATTTTTCTCAGGTTTACTCATTCTTCAAAATTATCTCCTATGTATCTCCTGTGACTCATTCTTTGTCCATGGCTGACTCAGGAGCTCCTTCATACGAGCATTTGATGTTGTGGTTAATTTGAATTAGCTTCGTAGATCATTTGGCATGAGTTTGGTGTCTGATTAGTTAAGTCAAAATGTTCGGTTCAGGGTCCTTGAGAAGAGTTCAGATCAACCTTTACATATCTGTGCTCTAATATTCACATAACTCGGCTTTTCCTGTGTACTTTTAGCCAGAAATGTGCTCATTGAAAGTGTTTTAAGAAAGATGCATCAAAAGATGATGGAGCAAGATTAAGGCCAGATCTGTAGGTTGCCTGGGGAGATAATACTACTGGACTGTATTTTAGCAATTTGTTGTGATAAGTTTTTTTATGACTATAGAAAGATTTGTGAAAAAGGTTCTTCAGCAATAGCTTATTCAATCTTCCTCCTTTTGCTGCCTGAGTCAGAGCAAATCTTACTGTAGGCACATGCATGGGATGGGATACTGTCAAATTACAGTGCTGGAATCAGTTGCTACCTCTCATCTGAGTCTTCAGTGCTGAATGGTATGCATACATTTTATGTGCTGCTGCTGAGCTCTGGAGAGACGATCACTTGTATTAGCTGAAGCCAGTAACTTCTGTCTTAGTAATTCAGTCTCAGTAATTGAAGTCTCGCTGTTAACTTCAGTGTGGGGTTATGCCTGTAGCAGAGAGGGCAGAAGCATGTGTTGTCTTCTCAGCTGCTCATCCCTCAGGTTAGGATGGTAATGTGCTCTGAAAGGTATGTGACATGCATACTGTCATCTGCACATCTAGCATTGGTTGTGTTTCACATCTTGGCATATTAACTTAAAGATTGTTGCAATCCATAGGTAGGTCTGTGTGGCTCAGGATCATGCTTTATTTTTGTTGTAATGAGAGTGTTGTCTGGCTCAGGGCAGAACAAGCAGCTCAGGGAGGGGAAACTGTTAAGAGTTGCAGGAATTGTTCAAGCTCTTCTCTCTGTACACTGTTACTCACTTGTGACCTGTTTAACTAATGTATGAACTGTCTGTGGGACAGGTCACAGAATCATTAGGGCCAGAAGGGACCTCTAGATCATCCAGTCCAAGCCCCCTTCCAGTGTGGGTCTACCTAGAGCAGGTTACACAGGAACGTGCCCAGGTGGGTTTTGAACTTCTCCAGAGAGGGAGACTCCACAAGCCCCCTGGTCAGACTGTTCAGTGCTCTGACACCCTCAATGTAAAGAAGTTCTTCCTCATGTTGAGGTGAGACTTCTCATGTTTTAGTTTATGGCCACTGCTCCTCATCCTGTCACTGGGCACCCCTGGGAAGAGTCTGAAACCATCCTCCTGGCACCTGCCTTTGAGATATTTATATGCATTAATGAGATCCCTACTCAGTCTTCTCTTATCTAGACTGAACAGCCCAGATTCTGCATTCTCTCCTCATAAGACAGATGCTCCAAAACCCTGATTATCCTTGTTGCCCTCCACTGGATCCTCTCCTTGTCTTTCTTCTATTGAGGAGTCCAGAACTGAACAGTTCTTCAGGTGTGTCTCACCAAGGTCGAGTAAAAGGGGGAGGATCACCTCCCTCGACCTGCTGATCACGCTCCTCCTGATGCACCCCAGGGTACTATTGGCCCTCCTGGCTTCAAGGGCAAGCTGCTGGCGCATAGTCAATTTGTCATCTACCAATACTCCCGTTCCTTCTCAGCTGAACTGCTCTCTAGTAGATCAGCCCCCAGTCTGTACATCCTCCACATGCTCAGTACCCTATACTTGCCCTTGTAAGGTCTCCCATACCTTAGCAATCATAGTGGCCCAGCTTCAGCAGTCTTCAGTCAATGCACTTGATTCTGGTTGTATCTGGTATTGATGAACATGTAACTTGGCCTCTGACTCTGCTGAAGGTCCCTCTCAGTCTTGCTGGGATTGTGTCTAATTGTGGCCCTGTCTGGCAGAGCCGTGCTGATGGATGCTCAGAGGGACTTGTGTCTTACGAAGTGGAAGATGGATATTAATAGCTATTTGCAAAAACTGTGTTAGTGAAAATGAAATCCTGCAAGCAAATCTAAAATGCTGCAACAGTGCAGTGCTCTGAAACTGTGAGAGTGAGCCCATTTCTGAAGTGACAGCATTCAGGATGGCTTATCATAGACAAGAAGACTCAACCCGACCATGTGCTGTCGACTCAGAACTTGACGGGATCTGTAACTTGCTGCTGGTGGCTTGCATGCTCTGCTCTATCAGCCTCCTATGTCATGGCTTCCTGCCTGGCTGTGAGAACAGTCTGGCAGGCAGAGGTGGGTTAAGCTATGTCAGAGCTTTTTATTAGGGAAAGCACGTCCAGCGCATGGATGTTAATCAATGGTAAATTAGAATTCAATTGATATATGTATATGACATGCACATTAATTTTAAATGTGTTTATTGTAATTAGTGCTATTACAATGAATGCCAGAGGAAACAGGGAGTGATTAACCTCACATAAGCTTTGTTATGATTTGTTTTAGAAATTCAACTTTAAAATGAGACAATCAAAATGTTGCTGGTTGTAAGGGGGGAAGAAGGGGTTGTGTTTGTTTTTTTCCCTGATGAGGGCTCATATAGAGCCTTTGCACTCTCCTCTGTCTTGCTCAGACTCCTCTACTGCCTCTCTTCTTCCTGATTAAAGGTTTAGGTTTGGATCTGAAAAGTGCATAGTGCAGCAGCTTCTCTATTCCTCTGTGATACGCTGTCATCTTCTCGGTCTGTTGTCTCTGATTTATAGGGTCTGTGTGGGGCTGGAGTGAGAAGCTGTTGAGCTCCTAGCAGGGCCTTGTGCTTGAAATAGCCCTAGAAAATTACATCGTCCCCTGGAAATACAGAATTAGGGTCTCTTCTGGCAATAGTGATGTGTGCCACAATGGTGTGATCTCATGTAGCAGGGCAAGAGAATACTGAAAAGCATGTTTGAAGTGGTGTTTGCTTTAGTATCCTACTGGACATGATGTGTCCCTCTCTGGTATCTCAGTAATTCCTTACCTGGACTTTGTGTTGCTCATGTTAGAAACCTTGTATGCTCCCATCCAAACAGTGTTCCCCAGTGGCTGCTGGTCCAGGAAAAGAGGTATGTAACACTGCCACAGATGTGGTGAATAGAGCTAGGGTTTAGTCAAAAGGCTGGAGAAGGACCAGGATAATCTGGCTTGTTTTCTGTTCTTTGCAATATGCTTGGATTGTGATGCTAACTGTGTCTTCTGAAAGTGCCACAAGGGGCTGCTTCACCCCCCTGTAGCCTGTCTGGTCTTGGTTAACCCTAGAGAATAGGCAAAGAAACAAAAAGCTGATGTAGAGGTCTAGCAGAAACTTGCATCAGCCAAATGCTGTGGGTGACTCACTACATCCCTCCTCCTCTCTGCCAGCTTCTGCTGCCTACATAGATACAGTTCTGCTGATGCATCCTCATCCTGGTAAACTGCATTTGCAGTGGAGGCTGTTCCAGTCCACCTGGTTAATAATAAACACACCAGTAAAACTCGCCACCACTTCAGCATTGTTATGTAAGTATAAATCTATAAGTAGATCAAGCTTTGTTCCATGGACAAAGAACAAATATGAGAGCAGAAATTAAAGAGATTAAAGGGCCTGGATGTTAGAAAGCCTTGTCTGCTATGCAAAACTAGGATTGCAGTATAGCTGTGGGTCTCTGCTGTTGAAATGATAGAGCTTTGATCTTTCCTCTTTCTTTCTCCTGGTTTCTGTGATGACTGATTCTGTATTTCTGGCTGTGCATGTCCTGAACAGAGACCTAGCTCTGGAAGTTGCTGGTAGCTGTGCAGCTCTGCTGATGCTATTGTAGGGAGGTCATAGTAGAGTGGTACAGAAAAGATGATTTTGGCACAGATACACCCATGACCTGCTGTAGACAGAGTGCTTTTGGTACATGAGCTTGTGTCTCTGAAAGGTGCTGTGCATGTGTGTAGAATAGCCAGCTGTGGGGTTTCTCTGCTGTAACCCTTAGATGATGCTGCCGTGTCCCAGATGTAATGATCTGGCCTATACTCTTCCAGCTCCTCCACCCTGTAAAAGCTATGCCAATCTCTGTGCAACTCTAAAGAAAATACGCATTAACATGTACCTGTCTGTGTTGTTTTTTTCTACCTGGTTTTTATGTTTGAAGGTTCATTGAAAGAAAAAGGGTGTATTTCTCTTGCATGCCTGTTTGTTTTCATCAATAGAACATAACCCTTTAAGAATGATGACAAGGAAATGAGCAAGGTGAGAGAAGCCCTGCAAAACCTCCAATAGCTGCATCTTGTATAAAGGGCCTTGGAATCCTACCCTGTAGTTTAATCAGCCAAGATCCTGATGTTTGGTATTAGTTGGGGTTCCCAAAATGCTCTTCATTTTTTCTTCATTCTTTTGAGAGGAAAATGAAGATGTGTTTGTAGAAGAAATGTTTCAACTACCCTGTATCTATAAATTTCAAAGGTAGAGACATCCTTCAGGGCTGACTAACCTGATATCCCTTGTGATGGAGGTCAAAGTTTACACAAGTTTCTTCCTTTACTGCAGCATGGATAGGTTTTACTTTCAGTCTAAAAGCAGTGGGTTCATCATTGCTGTTCTTAATTACACAACAGCATGTCCCTGTCTCTGTTCTGGTCCCATACTGTGAGATCTTTGGTTTTGCTGGGGGGCAGCTTGTTGGGAATACGTTTTGCTTCTGGTAGAGTGTAAATAGTTTGTTGGCCAACACTGTAGCTTTCTGAACTTCATAGCTGTCCTAGTTTTGGAGGGTATTTGTGTATAACAGCCACCCTTACAGACATCAGCTACTAATAACTTATATAGGAAAAAATGTGTAGAAATCCATTTGATAATGACAGCATGATGCTGTTGCAAAACAGCACTTTTCCAAATAACTTTTATCTCCCTGTTATCCATAATTTACTTTCATCATCCCAGGAAAGCTGCTTTCTTCATACTGGGGCTTGCTTGGCCTATTCAGTTTCCAGGGGAAAACAGGTCACTAAATCCAGAATCCCTGAGCCAATTTCTCTCAGTCTGCTGGGGACCCTTGCCTATGAGTCATGGTTCAGCAGTGGTAAATCTGTTGGTTTTTTGGGATTTTTTGGGTTTAGACCTGTAAATATGTTATTTCTGCCTATACCATGCCAGGTGTAAAGTGGCAGTTACTGGTATGTGCTGCTGTCTTGCTGCATTAAGTTGCCTCAACAAGTGGGATTGCCACAGTGGCAGTCAGACATGGAGAAATAGATGCATCTGTCCATTTTTGAGACCTGTGTTCTGGACCCTGAATTTTTGACTCTGCAGAGGCTCAACTGATTTACCTGGCAAGATAATCCTCTGTGTGCTTCAAAATGGTAAATGGCTGGGTGAGGGTTAAACTTCTTGGGCTTTGATGTTGTCAGTGTGACCATAAACTCATAGTATCCACAGCGTGTGAGTACTACACAAAAGCCAGGGATAGGCTCATAGGGTATTCAGATCCCCTTTTCAGCTTTTTAAAATTCTAATTATTTTTATTTAATTTTATTCTTTAATACATTAGCTGATTTCAGCCATATTTGGCTTTCTAGGATAGAAGATGGTCAGAGAAGGGAGAGGGACCTTTGGACAGGGATGGCAACTACTGTTACCCTGTATCAGACATGAGGAATCCATGTGGGATCTCAGTGATAATGGAAGCACTCTGTACTGAGCAGCTGGGGAACACTGGACAGTAAGGATCAGATGTTTGCCCTGCCCTTGTCTCCTTTCTTAACATCTTGGTGTCAGATCTCCACCGTTATGACTGGATGCTGGGAGCTGGTTATGCTGGGATCCTGAAGCTTGCAGATCACTGCCTCATGTACAGGGACTATTTCATAATTCTGAATAGAAAAAGGACCCAAGGTCGTGAGTGGAAGGCAGGCAAAACAGCTTAGTGCTTAGGGAATGACTGGTGCTGGGTAGAAAGTGAGCATCCCAGAGGACTTCCAAGGAGTGAAGAGTGATGACCCTGAACATGCTTACTTTGTGTCAGGTAGTAAGTCTGTGATAAAGGCAGTAAAACTGGGGTGTTTGCAGTGAAAGGAATCCTACTGTTTAGGGAGGAGATTTACACAAGAGAGGGTGGAAGTGCTAGCTGCAACCCCAGGAATTGTCCTTTCTTGATTACATACAGTGTGGAATACAGGACACAATTTTAAGTAGGAGCACTCTGTGCTTTGAAGACCAACACAAACCAATTTACAGTCATCTGTGTCCTTTAACTTATGACTCACTGTCCTGCTGAAGAGTAGCTTTTGGCTTTTAATTTTAATGTCGGAAATAATAACAGCATGTTGCAGGGTTTGCAATTGACCAGTAGGGAGTCTGAAAGTAGGATCCTGTGATCTGCTTCAGCCAGATTCTACTGCTGCCATGGAGAGTAACTAGTTCAGAAGCTGGCTTGAGGGGGAGGAAAGGGGGAAGGCTAATGATGTGAGATCCAGATGCACAATGGCTGGCTGTTCTTATAGCCATCCAGACAGCACAGCAGTAGGTAATGTTTGCACTGAATGTACACTGATTTTTCTGGTTTCCAATGGACATTGTCAACTCTTTTTTTTTTTATTGCTTTTAATTTCTTTCTTGCTCTTTGCTGTATACCCCAGAGATTCTCTAATTGCGTTTCCTTCCCCACCATTTTTTGGTCCTATTTCATGAAAGACTGCTGTGATTTTTTCACCTCTTTATCAGGTCTCATGTATCGTTTCAGTGGTCAATTTAACCACTTCATTGTTGCACCCCTGAGGTAGCTGTGCAGGAAATAAATTGTAACTAAGTAAAAGGAAGTATTAGGGAATATAATATTTTCCTTTCAAAATGAAAATGTACCAGAAAATTCTGGATCCTTTAAAACTTGAGTGCATCAGGTCCTGTATAGCTTTAATAAGTTGGACTATAGGTAAAAGAAAAATACCCTGCAATGTGATCTGAAATTGTGTATTTAGCAAAGTGCCTTATACAGTCTAAATAAGCAAGTGCTATGCAGCAAAGAGAACTTATAAATACAGACTCTCCCTTGCTTTGTAATTTTCATCAGTTATCAAAGGCATCAGTCCACATTGTGAGCTAGCTGCTGGGTTCTTTCTTGTAATGAGAGCTGAGTGTGAGTTATAGAAATGTAAATGGAGCAATCAGAACCTGCATCTTTGCTTTTCTTACTTCTGCAACTTCTGTAATGGGACTGAATGGAAATAATTCAGCTTAAAAAAACCCCACCAAACAACCCATTTCATTGCCTTTCCGAAAGCTTGCATGCTGGGTTTTGGCAAAAGCTAATTTTTTCCACCAAATAAACCCTCTGCGGGGTTGATGATGAGGCTTTGCAGTGGGAATGTCAGGAAGGAATCCTTATCTGTTACAGTGTTAATGGGTGCTGTTATCATTCTTGATGGTGAGAGCTGCCAAGGTGAGCAAATGATGCATTGATTTGAATATTTTATTCCAGTAGTTCAAAGAAATAGGAAAGACTTCAGGAGGGAAAGCAGAAAAGGAGATCCAGAACTGCAAATGCGTTCAATTAGGGAAAGAAAAAAATGGCATTCAACACCAAACATCCCTCTAATATTTATAGATTGCTTCTCTAGGTCTGGCATCAGACATGCCAAAAGATACAGCTGGAGAAGCTGAGTCTGTTAGGATGCAGGGACTGGGTGGCTGCTGGTCTCTGGGGCTGTCATCTGTCCCATTAGCATTATCTTGACTTCAGTTTTGTTAACTGTTGGGTTTGCTTGGAAAAGGAGAAGAAAAGAGCCACATATAGCACTAAGACTTCTTGTTCCAAATAGACTGCATTGTGAAGGGTGGAGTAGAGATGTGGTCATGATGACAGGATCTCCTTTCTTTTCAACAGGAGCAAAGGTGCATATTGATACACCATTCTTTAGCATGCAAAGGTTAGACTGAAGCCAGCCTTGTGAGCACATCTAATTGAGTAATGGTGGCATGTAACAAACCCAGTTCCTTATTTATAGGAAGAAAGGTTTTGGTCTTTTGAAACTTCATTAAGCTCTCTGTAGTAATTAACCACTGTGCAAAGGTAGCTCTCTGCAGTGCTAAGCTGGGCTACTTCCAATTACACGCACTGCCTGGATCTACCTTGTTGACTAATCTGAACTGAACATCAGTCTGATTGAGAGGAATGACTTGGAAAGAACGTGCTTCTCTCTTTTTCTTTTGCTGGGAGGGGACCAGATAATTTCTTTTTAAGAGAGTATTAAATATGTTTATTAGAGTTTCTTCCATATTTTGCTTCTTGTCCTGCCAGGAGGCTGAAGCCAAGGGGTTTTCCACAATGCTGTGCATGACCAAGGCTGAATGTGACAGTGGCCATTTGGGACCAACCTAAAGGCTATCTAACTTAAAGAGTTAAATATCCTGCCTCTAGGGTGATGAATAAGTAAAAGAAGTGAAAGGAGTGGGAAAAATTGGATTCTTTAGCTGGCTTTTGGCCATCCTTGTATTTAATTTTTTTTGTTGGAGCTCCTTCCAGTTCGAAAGACCAGTGATGCATGTAGTAAAGACGAGCACTGTCTAGGGAAAGAGTGGGTAATAGATGTACTGGAAGGGCAGTGATGGCACTGAAGGGTATTTAATCCAAGTACCGTGGTTCTTAGATTCCTTTTCCATACGTTAAATTTTGCTTTACGCATGGACATAGCTTGTCCATAGTAGAATACTTTAGTGCACACAGTACCCTCTTATTCATTAGACCATTTTCCAATTGTATCCTTGAGTCTCTTTCCTTTGCTGTGAAAATTCACTGTTTGCTCCAGCAAGCTCTGCAGAGCTAATATAGCTGTAGGAAGAAAATGTATTCTGCTCACTTCATCTATCATCATCAGCATCGTCACCTGTGTATGTTTCTGTTTCTGAGCCCCTTACTGCAGGTAAGGGTGTAAGAATGGTTTCCTGGCTAGTTAGAATACACCACTGTGCCCTTTCCTGGAGGCAAAGCCACACTCTACTAATGCTCATGAGAGCATCCCCTGCCCCCTTGTAGTGATTTGTGGCTTGGAGAGTATAAAGCATCAAGATGGAGACTGTGGTGGGGGATCAGAAGAATGAAGTGTGCAGTCCCATACCTTGTGACAAATACCAGATGCTTCAGATAAATGCTTGGCATCTGTGTGATAATACACGCTGCAGGGAAGTTTTTTCTTTATCCTAGATTGGTACAGGCTCAGGAGTGCGATGCTTTAGAGCTGTATGTAATACTGTAACATGGCAGTGGCATTTTAGTGCTAGGAGGAAACTTCGTGTGACTTTCTGGGATTATACTGTGCCGGTAGATAGGCCATGTAGGATGTGGGCTACGCTGTGGTCTGCTCTGGGAGTCAGGATCTTGAAGCCTATAGGGCTGAGATGTTACTTGCTTTGGTATTTTCAGCATTCAGAAGGACAGTGGGAATTCGGCCACCAAAAATCTGTGAAGTCAAATTACACATTGAAGGGCAAAACTGAGGAACAGTGTTTCCCCCTTTTGATCCTCCAATCAAAAGATGTTAAGGTGGTTGTTGGTTCTCTGTCTTGGCCTTTAATTATACGGAGGCTGGTCCAAGCAAGGCCCTGCTCTGTGACTGGACACCACCTCAGTGTGTGCCTATAAAGTCAGTCTTGCTCACTGAGTAGCCACAACTTTTCTTTCAGAGCCTTCATTCAAAATGCAGCCTTTAGTCTTTACACTGGCCTATTCTTAAAACTACTGGTAGTGCAGGTTAATTGGTGCATGTGGTCATTTTTTAAAAACATCAGACTTACAGACTTTTCTGTCCTCTTCCACTGCCATACTTGCTATCACAAGGGCGAATAGTGCCTTGATTTCCTCTGCGAGGCTAAGGAATGACAACTCATAAAGCATATGTGTTGAGTAAAGGGAGACTGGCTACCAGAGTCTAACAAAGCCATGTAGCAGCCTCACTGATCCAGACCAAAGGACTGCATCACCCTGGATCACTGGTATTAGAGGGGGTAGACACATGCTCTGAGACCAGGTTTACAAACTGTGGGGATCAGGAGCTGCAAGTGCTACCAGATATGGAAGGGAGCTGGGATGAAGTATGTTGGCAGCCTGGGAAAAAGGAGGTGAGGAGATAACAGTGTGAGTATTAACATCGTGTGAGGAGATGGATCCAGGGTGTAGGAACTGGTAGAGTGAGGCAGAAAGAGAAGGATAAGGTGGCTGAGGATGCATTAGAGGCGATGGAGACCAAATGGCAGCAATTGAGTTGGTAGGAGGAGCGAAACTGGTAACAGGAGGAGCTGGCGACAGAAACTGTGTAAGCTGCTCCAGTGTCTAAAGCAGGTGGTCCTGTTCTTCCAACTCCTAGCTGCTTCCTTGCAATCCCCAGCCCATCCCCTGCCTTGCTCCCACATAAGGCTGTGTGGCCCTGAGGTGAACAAGGACTGATGCAACTGGACAAAGCTTATTATTCATTTGGAGCAATTTCCCAGTCTGTTTTTCTGTGTGGTTTCTCATGCAGCAGTATTGGTAAAAGGCAAGTTGCAGCTCAGGAAAAATGGAGCAAAACTGATGGGTTACTTCAGCAGCAATGTCAGCTTCTGCTGGCTTTGCTTGTGCCAAACCAAATCCAGCGTGTAAACAGGAAGGTGCACTAAGTCTAAATCTTTCCCTTGCTTTCTCTTTTGTAGGGATGTGGAAATGCCTTTAAGAACCTACACCAAGGAACCACAACCTGAGTGCAGAAGTTACTCCCTTATTCCTCAAGTCTGTGTTCTGGCTTTTGTGGCTCCCTCTTGTAGCTCCTTTCTGCCCTAACTGTGAAGTATGTACAAAGCCAAGGTTGTTTAGCTTAAAGCAGTGTGTACTGGTGGACAGTGAGATGTCTCCTTGGCAGATATTTTCAGTGCTTATTTTTGTGAAGAGTACAGTGGCATTTCCAAGTTTCTCTTCAAATTCTGCAGGCCCCTTCTCAAATGCTTTGTTTTTTAAAAAAATTGTCTCTTTCCCCCTTTGGTTTAAGGGTTGTGGTTTTAATTTTTTGAGACTTTTTTCTGATCTGGAATTTAAACATTTATTTTTAGCCAGGTTTGTGTGTGTGTCTATGTAAGGGTGTATCTTATGTATGTGTGTATCTGTGTAAGGGTGTAGCTTATGTATGTGTGTATCTATGCAAGGGTGTATTTTATATGTGTTGGATATTTTCTGTCTCAGAATAAAATTTTCTTCTCTTTTACTTAGAGGAGTGTCTGGAATGGAAGAGCAAGTGGGAGGGACAATGCTTCAAGGCACATTTTGCTTTAATCACTGATTTCTAAAGAGATTTCCCCTGTCTTAAACTATGTTGGTGGAAACTCACTGCAATCATTTACTCTCAGAGAAATCTGACTTTTGGGACGCATCTCCAGAGTGCATCTGAGCTTTCCTTCTATTGAATTCTCCTTGCTGAATATTGATACTGTTGTCTGGGTTACAAAGAAAAATTTGAGCTTACAAGTTACATTAGTTTTTTATTACATTTGCTTAGTTGGTGCTGTATTTCATTTGTTCCTGAAGCAGCTGAAGAACCTGAGCTCAAGTAAAGCAGTGACAGCACTTGCTGAAACGGGATTTTCTCTCATTAGTAAGAGGTTGTTGAAACAGGAGTGTAGAAGATGGTTGGAAGCAGACCATGTAAGCTTCCGACACTGGGACAAAGCAGTGTCGAGAAAAGGGCTACAGTTCTCCTGCACCTCAGGGTGTTCAGCATCTCCCAGAGATCAGTGACACATCCTGCGTGTCTTGGGGTTCAGATGTCATTGAGCCACTGCAGAAAACTTTATTAATCACTTTGGTAAGGCTTTCTTCCTGATGAAACCCAGGGACATAATCATGTGTCTTAATTTGAGGTCTGGTCCAGTCCCTTCCTCTTGTCAGGTATTTTTGTATTTCAGAATGCCTGCTGTGGGATTCAAAGTGGTTTCTGACATTTAGCATGAGTGTGCGTGCCAGCAAGGAGATAACTTATCTTGCCATCACTGGTTTCAATATTTCTTTTCCTCTTTAGTGGTCTGTAGCCAGTCTAATGTAAGCACTTTTACAGAATCATAGAATAGTTAGGGTTGGAAAGGACCTTAAGATCATCTAGTTCCAACCCCCCTGCCGTGGGCAGGG